>JAJJMA010319677.1:4368-14425 GCA_023529015.1 Papaver nudicaule
TTTTTTTTTTTTTTTAATCTTTAATCTGATTTTAGTTTGATGTTTTTTCAGGCATTGCGGACGACATTGAGCAATAGACTGGCCAAAGTGCAAGGATTCCTATTTCGTGCCGCTTTTCTTCGACGTATACCGGCGTTTTTGCGTCTGATTCTTGAAAACCTTCTGTTGTGTTTTCTTCAATCAACCTTACTTTCGACTTCAAAATACATAACAGGAAGCCTAAGTCTGAGGTTCAGAAAAATATTGACTGATCTTACTCATGCTCATTATTTTGAGGTACTGGATGCACATTATGTATTCCTTGTTTGCTTTCACCTCTTGTCAGTTATCCATTTCTTGTTATGAGATGGTTTCTCCTTGCATCAAGAATCAGTAGCTTATGGTTTTGGTCGTCAAAGTGAACTCAAGCTGTATCTGTAGAACAACTATGAGATTGTAACCATAATATTTTTTTTTAGTTGACGTGAAGTATCAAATAGGGTTTATAATATCTGATGTACATATGTGCTCATATTGGTTACCAATGCTGCTTTTGGTTTCAGAATATGGCATACTACAAACTGTCTCATGTTGATGGACGGATTACGAACCCTGAACAAAGAATAGCTAGTGACATACCAAGGTTCTGTTCAGAACTGAGTGACCTTGTACAGGAGGATCTTATAGCAGTTACTGATGGTCTTCTTTATACTTGGCGTCTCTGTTCTTATGCGAGCCCCAAATATATTCTTTGGATATTGGTAGGTTTCTCCCTGGATTCTTTATCTTAACTAC
Organism: Papaver nudicaule; assembly: GCA_023529015.1. NCBI lineage: Eukaryota > Viridiplantae > Streptophyta > Magnoliopsida > Ranunculales > Papaveraceae > Papaver > Papaver nudicaule. The sequence goes on from JAJJMA010319677.1 coordinate 5,143, forward strand.
AGTTCTGTGAAGTTGCTGTGGTCTTCTTTGACTATTGCCTTTTTTCCGCCTTTCTTTGTCATCAGATAGAATATGGAATTTTCTGTCAGCTGACAATCTTTTTCACTTTCTCAGGCTTATGTAACAGGGGCAGGGTCCTTGATTGCAAATATCTCTCCTGCATTTGGGAAATTGATGTCCAAAGAGCAACAATTGGAAGGGGACTATCGACAGCTTCATTCACGGTTAAGGACCCATGCAGAAAGTATTGCATTTTATGGAGGAGAGGACAGAGAAGAATCACATATTCAGCAGAAGTTCAAAAATCTTGTTAAGCACATGAAACTTGTTCTTCATGATCATTGGTGGTTTGGAATGATTCAAGATTTCCTGCTGAAGTATCTTGGTGCTACAGTAGCAGTTGTGCTCATTATTGAGCCTTTCTTTTCTGGGGATCTCAGACCTGACACTTCCACCTTGGGACGAGCTGAGATGTTGAGCAATCTAAGATATCATACAAGTGTTATAATATCTTTATTTCAGTCCCTGGGGACGCTTTCTATAAGTTCAAGACGGCTAAACCGGTTAAGGTGATTTCCTTCAGCTATTCATTGTTTGTGCATTTAGTCTTTCACAGGTTTAGGTATTCTGACCATTGAATCAAGCAGATCTTGGCTTTTCATTGTGCGGCTTGATGTTTGCACTCATATTTCGTATAATTTTTAGAATTTGATGATCAAATGGTGTATTAAACTAATACATGCAGCGGAACTATCTGTGTAGCTTAGGGAGAAATTCACATATCTCACATTAATAGCTAGGCTTTTTGAGGTTTAGGTTTACCAATGGATTCTCAAATCTCAAGTATTGCACAGGAGTTGCAAATTGTTTTTATTTTTTTTTATACATTTGCACAGGAGTTACAAACATGATAAGTGATGAATTTGTATTACTGTAAGATAATGGACTCTAGAATGTGAAGGAGTCAAGTTTCGTGATTTATTCTTGTGGCGTACTCAGAAATGGAAACGGGAAAACATAACAATCTAGTGCATGCAGAATAAAACCCAGAAAATAATCGAGGAAGAAGAAGGTTGAACCAATAAATACAAACACAAACACGTTTGACATGACAGGTGAAGGAGAAAGACTGTAACTAAACAATAAATGTAGTTTTTGAATTCGTATTGTTATTGGAGCGAAGTTGATATTATTGCTAACATACAATGTTAGCAATAATGTAAGCAATATTAGTTTTTGAATTCGTATTATCCTATAGGCAGTGGTAAGTGCTGTATACATGTGACGAGTATTGATGAACCCAACATCCTAGAATTTTTCACTTGTACTGCTTCTGTGTGTTGTCTCTATGTTTCTCATCTTCATAATGTATTTTAATGCTAACGAATGGTAAATAATGATAGAATAATTTACCAGATGTAATATATTTTTTTGTCTTTTCTATTTTCAGTGGTTATGCTGACCGCATTCATGAACTAATGGTTATTTCGAGGGAGTTGAGTGCACATGACAATAGAAGTGCTATTCAAAGAAATGGAAGCAGTAATTACATTTGTGAGGCTAATTACATTGAGTTCGCTGGCGTCAAGGTAATTGAAGTATCCTACACTGTAAACCTTGCTTTTGCTTCATTACTCTTCTGTATTATCTTCAGTGTTCTGATTATGAAGTAGTCGCTTTCAGGTAGTTACACCGACAGGCAATGTACTAGTGGATGATTTGACGCTTAGGGTTGAATCAGGATCGAACCTTTTAATTACAGGTAATATTTATTTTGCCGTCAGGACTTCAATTATTTGGGTTTTAACTCTCTTCGAGCCTGTAATGCTTTATTTGTTCCTCGCATTACTCTACCCTAGAACTTCTCATTTAATGTTCGTGTTAATTGTCGGTGTACCACTCTTTTCTCAATGCCGTAGAAGAACTAACTATAAGATTGTCCTAGGTATAGCCAGTGTTCCCTTTATATGTTGCGATATGCTAGTGGAAACTTATTACGTTTGAGTTATCTTTTATTTTGATTATGCCCATGGTAAATATTATAGGTTATATTGATGTCATTCAGTGACTTGGTAAACTAACTATGGAGTAGCTATTTAAGTTATGCTAGCCCATCAAGAGATTTCTGCATCTGAAAGTTCACAGTAGTATAAGTATAACTATGGTTACGGATGTATATGTTTTCCGACTAGCATCAATCTCTTACCTTGAACTTTAAATTATTACATCTGTGTCAGTCTTCATGTAATTGCATTGCTAACTTATGTGCTTGTGTTTTCTGTGAAGGACCAAATGGCAGCGGAAAAAGTTCCCTTTTCCGAGTTCTAGGAGGCCTGTGGCCACTAGTATCTGGTCACATTGTAAAGCCTGGTGTTGGATCCGATCTTAACAAGGAGATTTTTTATGTGCCACAAAGACCGTATACAGCTGTAGGTACACTCCGCGATCAGCTAATTTATCCTCTTACGGCGAGTGAAGGGACCGAACTACTCACTCGTAGCGAGATGGTAGAGCTTTTAAAAAATGTACGCTCTCTCGTTCCTCTATTACACAATGTGCATGTAGGGCTCGCCTTTCGATGTGCTATCTTATCTCTAAGTAACTCCATTGAGATCGTCTTGAATCTTTTTCTTTTCTAGGTTGACCTTGAGTATCTGTTAGATCGTTATCCTCCCGAAGAGGAGATCAATTGGGGTGATGAACTTTCTCTAGGTGAGCAGCAAAGGTTAGGAATGGCCAGACTGTTTTACCATAAACCAAAGTTTGCTATTCTTGATGAGTGCACAAGTGCTGTTACCACTGACATGGAAGAACGCTTCTGTGCCAAAGTTCGGGCCATGGGGACTTCATGCATAACTATATCACACCGTCCTGCACTAGTTGCTTTTCATGACATCGTTTTGTCTCTGGACGGGGAAGGAGGCTGGAGAGTTCACCATAAGAGGTTTGGTTTCTGAATCATCGCATCTGTCATCATAATGTTCATGGAGTTTCAATTCTAAACTATCTTTCCGACCATAGGGATGAGTCTTCGGAGACCACTGAAGTTCAAAGCAATATGATAATGTCATCTGACAAGCACCGCCAGAGTGATGCCATGACTGTTCAACGAGCCTTTGCTCCCACTAAAAAGGTGTTAGAGTTCACATATTTTTCTAAGCTTGTTAGTGATAATATATTACTTGGACTGACTTTTGTAGTTCTTTTACTGACTGTTGTTCTGGTTGCTATTTCTACCAGGATACTGCATTTACAGACACCAAGGTACAGTCATATGTTCCAGAGGTATTGCGAAAATCTCCTATTGTAGATCATGAGGTTCCTTTGCCCGTGGTCCCCCAGATGAAAAAGGCTTCAAGGGCATTGCCACTAAGAGTTGCTGCAATGTTTAAAATATTGGTAAAGATCTATAAACCTTTCAGATTACTTTTTGGTGAAGGTTGGAGCCGTACGATACGTTTTGTTAAAGTTTTTTAGTTTATCTGTAACACAATAGCCAAGTACGTATTGGGCTTAAAGATAGGAGAGTTCGACATAATACCAGCTGAATTAAAGTTAAGTGGGCATCAAATCTTTTTGTCTTGGATTCGTCTATGCAAGATTTGAGGAAGCTCATACCACCTTGAAAATAACATAAAAAATTAAAATTAAAATAAAAAATAAAAAAAAGGGATTGGAGCCCTGCTTGTTGCCAGGCTTCCATCCAATTCTTGTAATTCTGTTGATTCTGATTCTGATTAATAAAAGGTCCATTATTTAAAAAAAAAATAGGCACAGCATGGGAAAATATTGTGGAAATAAGCAGCTTCACACTTCATGAAATGGTATGGAGTTCTTTTTCCGGTGCTGTAAAGTTAATCACAATACACATATTTATTAATGAACAATTTTAATTTACTGTTGGAACTTGTCTGAATTCTAATGTAAAGTCTCGGTGTTGTTTACCATAACGTATTACTGCTGGAACTTGTCTGACTTCTAATGTAAAGTCTCGGTGTTGTTTACCGTAAAGTATCATATTGGCTGGATATGGTCTGACTTGTATCTGGTTTCCTACTCTGTATTATCTAGGTACCTTCATTGCTTGATAAACAGGGGGCTCAACTCTTTGCGGTAGCATTACTTGTTGTATCGAGGACATGGATTTCAGACCGAATTGCTTCTTTGAACGGTAGTCCAGAGTTTATTATTTGATCTTATAAACAGGTGAAAGTGCAGTCTATTCTTTTTGCCTCTCTAATTAGTTTCGGTTACCTTTGATCTTACACAGGAACCAGCGTAAAGTACGTTCTTGAACAGGATAAGGCAGCATTTATTCGTTTAACTGGCATCAGTGTTCTTCAGAGTGCGGCTTCATCTGTTGTTGCTCCTTCCTTGAGGTAATTCAGGAGATCTGAACCTTGTTGGAGTTCCCCACAATCAAATCCGTTGCGAATCATATTAAAAATGAGCAGTAGTTTTGTTCATCTGGGGCTTTCAGTTGTTGAACACTGTTCTGCTCTAATAGCAATACTAGTATTACTTAGTAACACAGCTGCCATGATTTAGGCTTCTAATAGAGTTGTATTACGTACGCGGAATAGTGGATTTGTAGTATTGGCTAGTACAATGAGAAGAGGGATAAGTGTCTGCCATTCTGCTTTAATCTGTTATGATATCATGATGGTACACGTCAAACGGAGGCGAATCTTATCTTAGGTTGTCATTGACAAACCATATACATCTGAGCTTTTACAGATATAACACAATCTGAGTGAAACTATTCTGTTATTGTTTCAGGTATTTGACAGCCAGACTGGCACTTGGGTGGAGAATTCGTTTGACTCAGCATTTGCTGAAAAACTACTTGAGAAAGAATGCTTTTTACAAGGTAAAATGGAACAAGATCCTGGGATGGATCAAACTTTAACACATATGATATGTCTCAAAGTCTTTTAAAGTTATATCTAATGCTGTAAAAACATGCAATAAATTAATAGAGTTTACGATGCTGAGCAAAAAATCATAGAGGGAAAGCATACAGACTTATGGGTTGCACTTCAATTTAATCCTGTTCTCCGTGGTCGTCAAACAGCTGCTGGGTTCAAATATTTATTGAAAGGCATTTTTCTCTCTCTCCAGGTATTCAACATGTCAGGTGAAAATGTTGATGCAGATCAGAGAATAACACATGATGTGGAAAAGTTGACTGGTGATTTATCAAGTCTTGTCACTGGAATGGTTAAGCCTTCTGTTGATATTCTCTGGTAAGTGCACTCTGCTGATATTAATGCTGTTAAGATACTAATCTATACAATTTTACAAGATTATAATTTTGATCTAACTTTGCATTCCTTCATTTTGGTAATGGATATTTTCAGGTTTACTTGGAGAATGAAGTTGTTAACTGGCCAAAGAGGAGTTGCTATATTATACGCTTACATGTTACTTGGCTTGGGTTTTCTAAGGAGCGTAACACCTGAATTCGGTGACTTAGCAAGTCGAGAACTACAACTTGAAGGAACCTTCAGGTTATTTCAGGCATCTTTTTTCTTATCATCTCAAAACTTTATCAAAATGTTTGGTATCAAAATCAATCCGCTTAAACAATATCCACCTGAGAGATATGCGGCCTAAAATCATTTACATTTTCATTATTAGGTTCATGCATTCAAGACTTCGTACCCATGCTGAATCTGTCGCATTCTTTGGCGGTGGTTCTCGAGAAAAAGCTGTAAGATACTTTTATTGTTGTAGTTGAAGAATCTTTTGAAACTAATTATATAGAGTTTGAGATATAACGATTGCCATACTTGAGAAGGGTAATAGACTGATCAACACCCACTTTCAGCTTAAATTTTGTTCCATACCCTATATGAAATCTCTGTGATGGACTTGAATTCAGTCATCCATGTTGGAACAGAGTCAGCTTAAAATTGGTTTTGCTTACCATAAATGTCTTGAAACACCCTCCAAAAGAAATTATCATTATATTCCGCTGTGTTTGCTTTTGTAATAGCATTTGGTATATGTACATACAAATTTAAGCAACCCCAAAGCCAAAATTAGCTATCGAATTTCAATTTAACCGAAAACAGTTCAGATCCTTATAATATGAACAAATATTATGAAATGACTAAAGCTCCATACGTTGTGGGCAGATATCTGATTAATTATCACCTTTTCGTATGGGCACTTTCTATAGTTGACTTGCCCATTCATAGTATTTGGTCCTAAGGTTTGTACCATGTTTACTGGTCTGGAGGGTGTAATCTGGGCAGACTTTTATCTTTTCTGTTTGTTCATATGAGGTCTATAAATTTGAGTAACGATTGCTCATGTACTGTTTTATGAACTTTATATGTCGTGGTCGTTTTGCATTAGGTCAGCCTTGTCATTAATTTCCTTCTGGTTTGGCTAGCATGAGTAATTGTGTGAAGCTTCGTGGTGTATGAATGTCTAGTTGTAATTACCCACTTGAAGTCATCGAATATGAAACTATTCTTTCTCATCGTGTATTTCACAACTTCGTCGGTCAGTGTAATTTACGGTTTAAAGTTTTTTAGTTCTTAATCTAAAGATTTCATTACCAGTTGTTGCATTTCGTAATCACTTGATAATTGACTCCTGGAACAGATGGTCGATGCAAAATTCAGGGATCTTCTTAATCACTCTAAGCTACTCTTGAAGAAGAAGTGGCTGTTTGGTATACTGGATGATTTTGTCACAAAGCAGCTGCCGCACAATGTCACGTGGGGTTTGAGTTTGTTGTATGCCATGGACCACAAAGGAGATAGGGCATTGACTTCTACACAAGGTATATTGAATAATGATTATTTTTGTAGAGTTTTAAATGAGTTTGTTTTGAGGTCCTCATCATGCTTAATCATATGCAGGTGAGTTGGCACATGCTTTGCGGTTCCTAGCTTCTGTAGTGTCGCAGAGCTTCCTAGCTTTTGGTGACATCTTAGAGTTGAATAGGAAATTTGTCGAACTTTCTGGTGGTATCAATCGAATCTTCGAGCTTGAAGAACTACTTGAAGCTTCCCAAAAAGGTAATTTTTGAACTTTTCCATTCCCTACCTTAACTTTTCCATCCACCGAATCTTTTTAACCCACTCTATCACATAATTCGGGACTAGAACTCTAAAAGAGTGAAGAGTCTAAAACCTGAGATTACACGTCTGTTTCGGTCATACTAGAGAAGTGTTGCGTATTCCAGTTTTGGCCCGTAATCCTTAATTTAGTTGTGGACAAGCATGCACTATTTAGAGAGAAGTATAACTCTGTCGGTGTTACACTCTCTCTCTGCCTTCTTTCCTGATGATCACAACAAAGTTTTCAACTCACATTAATGAATGTTTTTGATACAGAGGTTTCTCTACCTAAAACTAAGTCATCGTTAGAGATGAGTGAGGCAACTGACAAAGATGAAATATCTTTTTCTGAGGTGGATATAATAACTCCTGGCCAGAAATTGCTTGCTCGGAAGTTGACATGTGATATAGCACCAGGAAAAAGCCTTCTTGTTACTGGTTAGTGAAGAGTATATATTTCATTCTCTGCTGGAGTTCAGATTTCTTCTCTTATTATGATCTGGTTTAATAACTCTTTTAATGGAATCTCTTAGGCCCGAATGGTAGCGGGAAAAGTTCTGTTTTCAGAGTCCTTCGAGGTCTATGGCCGGTTGTCAGTGGAAAACTGACTAAACCTGGCCAAAGCGTGAATGAAAGGAATGGCTCAAGTTGTGGTGTATTCTATGTTCCTCAACGGCCATATACCTGCTTGGGAACTTTAAGGGACCAAATAATTTACCCACTCTCTTATGATGAAGCAGAGCTAAAGGCATTGCAAATGTCCGGAAAAGGTAATTAAAAGAGCATAGAGGTGAAAAGATGGTATTTAACCTCCTTCACTGTAAAATCCAGTAACTTATTTGACCTCTCTTGTATCTGGTTGTCTTTCTGCTGAGGCGCTGATGGTGTATTGTAGGTGAAAAATCTGAAGATGGTAAAAGTGAGTTGAATGCGCGACTGAGATCTATCCTTGAGAATGTAAGATTAGTGTACCTTCTCGAAAGGGAGGAGGGAGGTTGGGATGCGGACCTTAATTGGGAAGACATACTATCTCTTGGAGAACAGCAAAGACTGGGCATGGTAATTCTTATTATCAAGTCAAAGTTCTTCTCATTTGCTTGAACAAAACTTCAAGGTTAATCATTTATTTTGCAATTAACCATTTCTTATTTGGTCCATGGATACTGTTCGTCCAGGCTCGCTTGTTCTTCCACAACCCTAAATTTGGCATCCTCGACGAGTGCACAAAGTATGTCTCACAGCTAGACCCTTTTTTACATCGTCAAAATGGCATGATCCTAGGCTAATCATGTGTTCTTTTCTTGTTGCAGCGCCACCAGTATTGATGTTGAAGAACATCTATACAGGGTAGCAACTGACATGGGCATTACTGTTGTTACCTCTTCGCAAGTAAGTGCTATAGATGCAGTGTGAAATATACAGCTGTTTTTTTCACCCCTCTTATTTGTTCACTTCTTTTTCACCTCCTCACATATGACTATTATCTCAGAGACCTGCTCTGATACCGTTTCATTTAATGGAGTTGCGGTTAATTGATGGTGAGGGAAAATGGGAGCTGCGGTTGATCAAACATTAAGTCCTTCAAGACATGAAATGGTTTGCTCTGGCTTTTCATAAAGCTGGACATTTTCTGGGCCAGCATTGTTGGCTATCTCCACGCTTGTAAGCCTAGATTGGCAGGTCCAACAAAGTTTTGTAACTTCCTTACAGGCCGAAGATATTTGTGTAATTCCCTTGGGAGGTCATCATTGGCCTAAAAAAAGAAGCCGGTCGCAACTCTTCAAGATCTTGACGATTTGAATAATAAGGATGGAAGTATACAAACGTTCCAGTAGTTTGTAAGTAATATCAAAATATTGTTGTACAGGCATTAATGTGCCACTTGATGCTGGCATGTCTAGACATTAACATAATGTAATCCTTAATTTGTTCATTTGCTCTTTCATCCATCCAATAAAATAAAAGAAATTTAGGGCACCATGATTACCATTGTTTTGATACGATACAAAAATAATGTGATTGTTTCTGTGGAACATCTTTTCATTTTTCATAGGATTGTATTGTTTAACTGTATTTTTTGTATAATTTATCAAATTAGTGAACATGTAATCTGCAAGGCGTTTTCAAATTTTTGATTTTGCTTTTGCATCAATATAGTGTATGATAATGAAATTCTACTTTAAGGTGAAGTTCAGTAGGATCTATGT
>JAJJMA010319706.1:0-16352 GCA_023529015.1 Papaver nudicaule
GAATTCGAGGCGATGTCGACATGAAGCAGATTAATGGGTTTAATGTGCTGGTGAGATTATCAGTACTACACTATGATATCATCCTCTCCACCGGGGTTATAAGAGAGAACTCATAGAGAGTTTATTCAACTCGTGGAATGGGTTGCATTCTGAGCTATAGAGATGTGCCTGAATAGGCAATTGCCTTTAGGTTAGGCATGGTTAGAGAGTGGTTTTACAATTTTGTCCCTCTCTCATTTTTTCACCATCTACAACGTCTTAAGCATATGGCTTCTGCAAGGAGAGAGGTCACCAGACCCGCTATGAGGAATAGACTTGCCTTTTTGCTGAAAAAACCATTCTATTCACGGTTGAGATCCTCTAGGTTCGAAGGCAGAGAAGAGACGGTGCGAAAATTTGTATATGCAATATCATCGTATCTCCTACCTAGGTTGATTTATATTAAATTTGTGGAAGTTTTATGCTTAATTTGACTATCTAGAGGTCCAATTGTTTTGATGCTGGATTTTTTATTATAAATTTTGGTTTGTTTTTATTATCCAGAGGTCCGAATGTAGACTTTTCCGAGAAGAAACGTCACGAAATTTGTATACGCAATATCCAGAGGTCTAATATCTCCTATTTAAGTTGATTTATGTTCAATTTGTGAAAGTTTAAGACTTGATTTCACTATAAATTTTGGTAATGGATTTTTCTAATGAATTTTAGTTTGTTCGTGACAAGAATCAAGGTCAAAGGTTGAACCCCGGCCGTAGGCCGGGGTGATACCTAGTATCATAACAACCATACAATCCTTAACCGACACAAACCCTCCAACTCGAGTGAATCGTCACTATTCATCTTAGAAATCGACGGCAAGAATGGTACTTGGTGCTGTTTTGTAGACTTGAAACTCTCAAAAACTTCACAAAATCTTCAATTATCTCTAAATTCTCTCTCAAGTCTTCGAATTAACCAATATTCTAAACCGCCTTGAACTCTTAATATCACCATAATCTCGTCCAAATTCATACTCAATCAATAGCAGTAAACTAATCTTTTTCCTAAACACACAATTGCCACAAACCCGAGCCTTAAATTCCTTATAAGATGGTCCTAACAACTCACCTCACTCCCTGGCATAATCTTACGAATTCCATGGTTGCATCGACAGTCATAACTTGGAGTTCAGTCTTGATTTGAACTGAATTCGTGTATGTGGGTTGAACCGCATCCAGTTTTAAAATAGGGACATGATTGTTTAATAGTTATAAAAGCAAATAAGTTACATCTAGTCAAAACCTAACGCGGGTCAGTGGTTTGAACCTTAACAACCGAGCAGCATGTCTTGAGTTCGAGATTTCCCACTTCTTCATGTTCTTCTTCTTTTTGTGAAATGTTTTCTGAACTACCCCTTAACGTTTCTAGGGTGCCTGTAGTGTTCCTCCAGCTGGTTGCCCCCTAGCTCCCGAATGTGTGCCAACATCAACTGCCTTTGAAATGACTGTTTTGCCTTTTTTTTACTCAATAATAACTTTCATTTCATTAAACAGCTCAAAATTGTACAAAAAAAAGAATTTACAAAACTCCACCAGAGGGAGAAACTAAAAGGAAAAGCCAAACAAACAAACTAATGGAACCTATAATATCTCTTGTCAGGGATTTTAATGGAAGTTAGAAAATCAGGTTGTAACAGTATACATTTTTAGCACCCTTAGTCAAGGAAACAACTCTTTTAGCCAGAGTGTCAGCAGAGAAGTTTACTTCTCTGTAACTGTGAATGAAATTCCAAGTACTAATAGAAGAACACAACTTATTCCATTTGGTTATAGCTAACCAGGGAATCTTACCAGTGCTAAAAGCTGTAATCACTGCTGGAGTATGTTCTGAAAATGACACTTCTAAACCCATCTCTGACAGCCCATTCTTCACCATTGAAGACAGCAAAACCTCTTCCATATAATTTGTTGCCACACCTAAACCTCCTTCAACTGCAATGATACACTCACCCATACTATTTTATTTAATAAAGCCATACCCTGCATCACCAAGGTTACCTCTTGAGGCACCATCACAACAAACAAATACCTGATACTGTAAAGGAAGATAAAAGAAGATCTTCTTAACCTGCATAATCTTCACCCTCTAGGCTTCATGTTAAAAGTTCTGAGTACTTGCAGGTCATAAGGAGAATTCCAGATGTCAGCCTTCATCCTTACTTCACACTCACTTGTAAAGTGGATAATTCTTCTCTTGATTTCATCAACATTTAGTTGTTCATTGTCAAAAACCATTTTGTTCCTGGGGAACCAAATCTCCTTCATTGTCACAAAAGCAGCCACTCTCCACACCTCTTTAATTGCAGGACTCTTAGAGTTAGCCATATTGATGATACTCTCGAATGATTCAGGGTTAAGGAAGTTAACCCCCCCCCCCCCCCGCGCCGCGGCCGCATATAATCTGACAAAAATTGCAATACCAAAGCATGTGTTCAATGTTCTCCTCATCACTTTTACAAAAAACACACCTAGAAGCCAAATGGATTTTTTTTTCTTCATATTATCATCAGTGGAACAAACTCTTCTCACCAGCTTCCAAACATTGCTTGATATACTAGGGTGTACATTGTTGTTCCATACCTTGTCAGTCCAATTAAGAATTGGATATTTTTTCCTAATGACTTCAACAACTGAAGCCACAGTAAAATTGCCAGTTATAGTGCCTGTCCAAATTCTTCTGTCTTCATTTCCATCCACCACTAGAAGTTCACCAATCTCCATCATATTTAACATTTGATTCGGTATTCCATTCTCCATCAAGTAGAAGATTAGCCACTATCATTTCCAAATGTTGTTTAATATATTGATTATCTGGGTAAAGATCAATAAGAGCCACATCCTTAATCCAAACATCCTTCCACACTGATATATCACTACCATCACCAACTATCCATCTACTCCCACTTTGAACATCCTCCTGAACCCATTGTAAAACAGAAAAAATTTAAGGTTTTTTGTAGTAAGTAATCCAATTTCCATGTCTGTCTTGGAATTTAGCTCTAAAGAACAAATTTCGCTCATCATTATCATTTTAAATCTTCGAAAACAGTTTCATCAAAAGAGATTTATTTATCTCTTTTAACTTCCTTATGCCCAGACCACCTTCTCTAATTGGTGAACACACTGCATCCCAATTAAGAGTAACCACCTTTCTAATTGCTGGGTCTCCTGACCATAGAAAATTTCTAATAATCCTTTCACACTCCTTTAGGACTTTAGGTGGCCATTTGTAGACTGACATATTGTAGACTTGTAAACTTGATAAGACAAACTTAACTAAAATCAACCTTTCTTGAAAAGATAGGAGTTTACCTTTCCATCCTGCAAGTTTTGTCTACATCATCTCCACCATATTCCATACATGTCTAGTTCTTACACTTCGAGGAACTAAGTATACACCCCAAGTATTTATCTGGAAACCCAGAAAAAGGCATATTGCAAGTAGCAGCAACTTGCAGTCTTCTCTCTTCACTAGTACCTCGAACAAAGCATTTAATTTTCTCCATACTGACAATTTGACCAGATGCTTGTTGATATTTCTGTAGCATTTAATAATCTCACCACATTTCTTCTATCCCCATTACAAAACAGAAAAATATCATCTGCAAAAAAGATGTGAGTAGGTTGAATTCCATTTTTGTTAACCATGGGAAGAAGCTTCTTGCAGTGCACCATGTGAGTTATCATTCTACTCAAACTATCTTCAGCAATAACAAAAGGCAGAGGAGACAAAGGGTATCCTTGTCTAAGCCCTCTACCCACATCAAAATAACCTGCAGGACCACCATTTACCAATACTGAAATTTTAGCAGGTTTGAGAAGAACATGAATCCAGCCTAAAAAGTTTTCGAAGAAGCCAAACATATTCATTAAATGAAAAGGGAATTTCCAACTGAGAGAATCATAAACTTGGGATATATCCAACTTGAGCCCCACATTGCCACCTCTTCTTTTTATGTCAAGTTCATTAACTAATTCAGATGCAAGAACAATCTGTTGTTGAATATTTCTTTATTTGATGAATGCACCTTGCTGAGGAGAAACCACTTTATCCATTATGCCACTCATTCTTGAAGTTATGATCTTGGTAATAACTTTGAAACTAAAATTCATAAGCCCAATAGGTCTAAATTGCTTAGCACTCTTTGCATTGTGAACCTTAGGAAGCAATTTAATAAAGTTTGCATTGAAACCCTTTGGGATAAATCCTCTACTCCAACAAAACTGAATAGCCTTTATAAAATCTTCACCTATAATGTCCCAAGCAAATCTATAGAACCATCCAGCAAATCCATCAGGGCCTGGTGCACTATCTGGGTTCATCTAAAAAACAACTCTCTTGATTTTTCTTCATCAGGTATCCCCTCCATCATCTCATTATCTTCTTTATTAATAACATGAGGAATAACAGAAAAGACCTCTTCAGAAAAAACCACCTCCCTTTCTCTGAATCTGTCTTCAAAAAATTTAACTATCAGTAACAATATCACCTTGTTCAGTAACCATACTACCATCTTCAGCTTCTAACTGCAAAATAGTGCTTTGTGTTTGCTTTATTCTCACTGTAGTGTGGAGGAATCTTGAATTAGAAGCACCTTCTTGAGCCATTTAACCCTTGCTTTTTGTTGAAGAATTTCTCTGTGTTGCTTTTCCAGAATGTCATGATTCTTTCTTGCTGTAGTCAACTTATCAAGAAGGATTGTATCTTCAGGAGCATTATCAGAAAGAATAGTAGCCTCACTAACTTCTTTTTCAGATTCCAGGAGCTTTACTCTTACATCACCCAAAACAATCCAATTCCATTGTTTAACAACATTTTTTTAATCTTTTTATCTTGCTCATAAACACAAAAATAGGATTCCCAATTTGTTCTTCATTCCAAGAAACTCTAACTAGAAGACCGCTGCCACGGTGGGTGGGCCGACCGAAGAAATCGACGAAAGAATAATTTATGTCGGAAACTTAACCAAAAACTCAACTCAAAACTCATACACCTCTTTGCAATCCTTAACAACAATGAAAATTGATTAATAGAAGTGAAGATTAATTGAGGAGATGTTATAAGAATAATTAGTGAGAGCACATGTGTCATGCACATGCATTTTACTCTTCACAGATCACAACAAACATGTATATATAACTATGAAAGTTAACCTAATGATCATTTAGGCAAAAATTTTAAAATTGATATCGATGTTTATACTCTTTGCATAGATAATTTAAAGAGCTTTTTAAACGTCTAACTTTTGCGAAAATCCGGCGTGTATTTTAAATGATATTAATGTTTTAAAATTGCTAAAAATTAATGTATTTCTTTAAAACAGTATTACCTAATTGCCTTTCGTCTTACGCTATTTACCTTCATAGGATTTTAAAACATAGGGTAACTTAGTAATTTAGGCGGTCTCCTACCAAAATATTTTTTATCAATTTGGTTCAATATGGTTCATCTTACAAAAAAAAGTGGCCATAAAAGGGTTTCCCTCCCTACGGGCCCGAACTTAGTAATTTAGGCAGTCTCCTACCAAAATCTTTTTTTATCAATTTGGTTCAATTTTGTTATGGTCCATTTTACAAAAAAAGTGGCCACAAAAGGGTCTTCTTCCTACGGGCCCTTCAGGCCCTCCAGTCGGTCGGCCCAATTATATCATGAAATTCAGGATGACTAGTCCAAACTTTCAAAGCTCTAAAAAGAGTATTATGAGGTTTAGGAATTTCAGCATTAGCACCATAAATCACTCCATGTGAAACACCCCTAACACCCACTTTGTATCCCCAACTAGGAAATAACTCAATCCATTTATCATTAAAAACAACTTTGTCTAGATTACACATTATTCTCTTATTTCCAGCCCTGTTATTACACCATGAGAACTTCATACCTGCCTTAGGAGCTTCAATCAACCCACAATTATTTATACAATTACTAAACTCCAACATAGAAATACTCAAGGGCTTTAGACCACCCTTCTTCTCATCCATTCTAAGTACTATGTTGAAATCACCCAAAACTAACCATGGTTTATTTACCAAACTTATCTCTTCTAACTCTTCCCATAATTCTCTTCTATCAACTGTCTTGCAAGCTGCATTAATTCCTCTTATAAGGATCCCACCAATATCCACAGTGATGGCTTGACTAGTACTTGAAATTAGTGAGGAATCAAAGAAGAATTCCAGAAGATCGGAATTGTGAATTAAACTACTATGCATACCAGATAATCTAAGCTTTTTACAAAAATCAGTATTGCTCTAAATTTTGGCTCAGCTATTACCACTACAGAAGGACTAAAAGAGTTTGCTATACTTCTAAGTTTTTCTTTGGCCCTAACTCTTCTCAGGCCTCTGACATTCCAGTATAAAACTCTCATTTATTCTTAGCTTTTTGAGAGAGATTTGGAGTCGCCCCTTTTTCACTAAATTTCTCTAACTTTTTGTTGTCTAGTGCTTATTAAACTAACAACAGAAGGATTCCTCTTACCAACCAGCTGCATATTACTACATGATGAAGAAGCAAGTTGTTGTGTATTAAATGCCGGAGATATGTGAACTCTTGAGTTAACAGAAGGAGAACTTGCAGTCGCTTTCAAAATTTTCACGGTAGATAAAGCAGGGAAAAGATCATGTGACTTTAGCATCTCCTCATTTATATTTTGCAGAACTTGAAATTTTCCTATGGAAACTTCTTTTGTTGTAGCTTCCCTTTCCTCCATTTTTTTATCACTTAAAACCTCTTCCACAGTCAAATGAGCAATCATTTCAGAATCATCATTTACTTGTTCAGAAATTTTCAATGCAAAAATCAAATTCCTTGTCTTCTTCAGATCCAGCTAAAACTTCTTTTGCACCATTTCCTTTCTTAGGTCTATAAACCCAGTTAGTCTTTTTAGGATTTGAAGTTTGTCCATTAGCTCTCTTTTTATTCTGCAATCAACTCAATATGACCCATTGTCTTGCAATGCTCAAAAAAATTAGGTATCTTAGGTATGAAAGTTTTCTGCTCAAAATCACTCCACCCATAGTTCAAACGGAATCGCTTTTGCTAAATCTATTTCCATGAATTCACTTGCATAAACCCAACAAATTTCTTCATTGTTGTGTCATCCATCCTTATTGGTGTTCCAATTGTGCTTGCAATTGACATTAATATCTTCTTCTTCCAATACTCAATTGGCATTCTAGGAAGTTGAACCCATACAAAAGCCGTAGCACTTTTTTCATTTGCCGGGTTGAATTTAGCTTCCTATTCTCTAAGGCTTAAATTTGAGATTCCACCTTCCAGAATCCCTCCCATACATATTTCTTATCTTCTTCATTATCCAACTGAATGATAAAATATCCCTTGCCTAAAGGAATTAAAGCAACATTACCTTTCAACCCATTGTTTTTTCAAAGATACTTCTGCAACATCAAAACCTAATTTTACAAAATCAAGTCTCCCAATCAAAGTGAATTTCTATTCATCTAAGCTCTCATCCAGAAGAGAATCATCAATAAGAAAACAGAAGTAATCCCCTCACGCTTCTTCATACTAGCTGATTTTTCCCCCAATTTCAAATCTGAATTGTTAGGGTTTTCCAATCTAAGCTTTTCCGACAAAAACAAGAATTATTCCGACGCTATTAATGCAATCGTACAACAATCATTACAACCAATAACGATTTTCACTCAGAATACCTGAATTAATTGTTGAAGACCAACGCGAGGATCGAAGAAGGTCGAAAATTTTATCGCTTGACCAATCATCTCTCTCTGAGTTGACCCGCGTTGACTCTCTATCCGTATACAACCCAAGAACTTCACCTTCTAGATGACTGTTTTGCCCTTTTCTCTTCTTTCTTGTCGTATTGTCGGATTTTCTTGTATCTTCTTGTAAAATGCTTAAAGCAATATTTATTACCAACCATCGAGTTCTCGCTAGTGCAAATATAGGTGTAAATATATAATATTTATGTGCTTATCACACCCCCACACTTACATTTTGCTAGTCCTCGAGCAAAACAAAAATAAATAAATTAAAAAAAATCCTAACTCACTTTCGTAGGAATCACGATTGTACTTAGTATGTGCAACAAGCCTTTGAACCCCTAGACGTCTCTAGTGGACGAGTTATAGTCTCGTGAGGGCTTACAAGAGGTATCAATCCAATTTCCAATTAAAGATTCTCCATAAATCAACAATCCGAAAAGTTGTGGATCCACCCACAAAAAGAAATAGAAAACTAATAGCAGTTTCATACCTTTGACGTGATAAATCATCGAAGCACAAGAACTAACCCCACACTTAGGCTCTACAACACTTGGAAGTGGATATAGAATATAGTATGAAGATTCTCTTAAAACGGGAGATGTCTCACTTGGTTCAACATGAACAGTATTAATTATATAAAAATTCTTCGGTACTCAGATAGTTCGAGACTCCTCATTCTTTTTTTTTCTTCTTTTTTTTTCTTCTGAACTGCCCCTTAACGTTTCTGGGGTGCCTGTAATGTTTCTCCAGCCGGTTGCCCTCTATCCAAACAAATGCCCCTTAGCGTCCGTATGTGTTCCAACACCAACTGCCTTTGAGATGACTGTTTTGCCCTTTTCTCTTCTTTCTTGTCGTATTGTCGGATTTGCTTGTATCTTCTTGTAAAATGCTTAAAGCAATATTTATTACCAATCGAGTGCTCGCTAGTGCAAATATAGGTGTAAATATTTAATATTTATGTGCTTATCAAAGATCGTAGTGATAAGAACATACTCTTTATCTATTAACCTGGATTTGTCTGCAAGCCGTTTTCGGTTTGTGTGCCTAAACTATAGATATTGAGTGGAATCAAGATCGTTGTTATTGGATTTTTTTTTTGCAGGTACATCGTTCTTCACGGTCATACATATTGTACTACATCCATATATTGCTTGATTCCAACTGGGACAACAAGGTTGCTCTTTCGGGAGTTTTGGTTTGAAAACCTTGTTTGATATCTCGAGGGGTTTATTACCAAGTAAACTTAAATAGCCTCGCTCTTGGTGTAAAATGACTTCCATGAAATATCTGTAAGATTCCAAGGATATCATTTAGTGGTTTGACCTGCCGCTAGTTGGTTGTTGTCCACAAGGTTGTAGTCGTCCGATTGGAGGTCGGGTAGCGATAGTCTCCACGACGGGCTGTGGAGCAACTCTTAGGGAAGAAAGTAAAGGACTTTTGTTTCTCTAAGGGAGTACATGTGCATGACCACATTGCTGTGGTTGGAGGCGTAGGAATACTGAGGGTAAATCTTTATGACTAATAGTCGTATTAGGGTCATATTGTCTGCACCGTTTTTATTAAAAGTAGGTGTGTTGGCGGCTTAATTCTTAAGATTATTCAAACTGGACTATGTCCCGGGGTTTTTCTACGAGTTTGTAGTTTCCTCGTTAACAAATTCTTGTGTATACTTTACTTTATTTCCGCATTATACTTGACTTGTCATTTATAATTAAACTATCGTACTTGGTTGTTGACATAGTCTTTCAGAATCTTGCATTGCCTCCCTTGTGTGAATCAATCAGTTACGAAAGAGATCTTGTTATTGAGTTCTTGATTACAGGAACCTTTCAAGGTTTGACTTATAGGTTTTCTAAATAAAAATTGGTGGTGTACTCGGTACCCTCGTCTTTTCATCCACCTCAACTGTGAAAAGAATCACTTAAGACACTTACACAATCGGAGCTAACTAGGTCTTACAAAACGAATATGCAGCCGTACGTTGCTTCTTTCAAACCCTGTTGTCGCGTAGCTGTTCTTGAATGGCCTTATTACAGAAAAGAATGACCGTCGACAAGAACGAACTCATGCTATGTACCAAGGTTATCTGTTAATCCTGATAACTACGACAAAGGTATGTTATTTCCTACATGTGCTTTCACAAGACGTATTTGTAGTCGTTAGGTAAATCCCACGGAGGAACTGCTACCTAATAGAAGATGACTACCACAACAAGCCTGCACCGAAGTGTAAAGAGTTTACACAGAAACCCACATAGAAATTTTATGTATGCTTGATGCTTGTATTTTTCGTTCTAAAGTCCTATGTTATAGCATACAATAAGATAGGTTGCTAAAGAAATTTATTTTTCGGGTATTCCTTCCTAAAAATTTTGCTCTAGTTGTGGACGATTTTTAGGGTTTATACTTTTGTGAAAAACAAGGCTTTCTCCTTGCATGAATGATCACCTAGGATGATCAAACCTGACAGGAAATAATCAATCATCATCATCAAACCCTAATACATGGGGAGGTGGTAAGAGATCATGGAGTGACGTTGCAAAATCAAGAAATATTAGTAAACCAACAAAGATATGCATGCAGCGACGGAACTAGGATTTTATGTTTGGGAGGGCTAATTTTTTTTGTTTGTGAAATTGTAGCTTTAATGTAAAAAACGGCGGCCGGAGGCCGCCCGAAAATTTTAGTTTTTTTTTTTGCCATTAGACACAAAATCAATAATAAATACCCTAAGTTGATTGATAATTAAAATAAAGATAATTTAAGTTCTAATATTCTAATAACGTGAGAGGGTAAATTACTAGAATTTTTTATTAACAATACCTACTTGCAACAGCCATAGCTAGCCTAGCTGATATCCCCAATTTCTCTCACGTAGAAACAGAAAAGAAATGAGGAAGAAAGAAAGAAGAAGTTGTAGTGGACTAACTTATGTTGAGAAGGGTGAAAAAAAATCAAGGCTTTTAGAAGGGTCCAAACATATATGGCAGATTTTGGGGTGGGCTTCAGCACACCTGAGCCACCCCTGCCCCCGTCACTGTATGCGTGTCTTATTTGCCAGTGGAAAAATCTGCAGTATCAGGGGGAGAAGTACCTTGAAGCTAAATAAATTTATGATGAAGGCGTGTATTCATTGAAACATAGTTTGATTGGTAGGCTCGACTTTAAGGGGCTACGTTTTATGGATGTCAAGAAATCACTCGAGGATCAGTGGGGTTTTGGCAAAGATGTGATACAATTGTATGCGATGACAAAGGGTTTCTTTCTGATTAAAATTGATGATGAAGATCAAAAAAAAAAAGATGAATTAAATACGAAGGACCATGGAAAGTTGATCATGTTGATCATGGAAAACCGAACTTGAGAGTGCAGGATTGGGATGCGGATTTCGATCCTAATATTGCAAAATTATCAAACAAAACTGTTTGGGTTCAATTTCCTGGATTGAAAATCCAGTGTTGGACTGAGAAAATGTTGTTAACTATGGGAAAATCTTTAGGTACTCCAGTGGCAGTAGCTAAGCCAACTCTTGAGTACGACTTTAGATATCATGCATCAATACTTGTTGATATTGATTTCTCTCAGGAAATCGATGAAAAATCTATGCCATAATGGGCAAGGGTAGGGATTTCTGCCAGCAAATTCTTATCCAGGATAAACCTCAATACTGCACGAATTGCAAGACATTGGGTCACCATTATAACGCATGCAAAGATGTTAAGAAATTATTAGGGTTTCCAGAAGAAGGGAAATAAAGCAAAACAGAAACAAAGAAAAGAGAATTATTTGATGATGGGTTGTGAAAAAGCAGGGGTACCGGAATACAACCAACTTTCCTTTGGGCTCGTGAGTCTTATGGTAAGATATGGAAGATCTCAAAAATCAAGATCCAAATTTGTTAACCGGAGTAGGATGACAAGTGATCAGTCCAACTCAAGACAAGTCTTGGCAAATCCCCTGGATGGATTATGGACTTACTCAACGGTTACGAATAACGTACTTCTTGTGTTTTCTTTAATTATATAATCAGAGATATAATGCGGAAAGTAAAAGCACACAAGACACCAAAAAAAATTTTAACGAGGAAGCTACGACCTGTAGAAAAACCTCGGGACCTCGTCCCGATTGAACACCACACAATACTAACTGTCTACAAACGCTAGCCTACTATAAGACTTCGGTCTGGGATGTAGCAAAGACCAACTCCAGCCCTCCAAGCGAATTGGCTACTGTCGCACTCCTTACGTCTTTTGGATCCCGCAAGACCCTACGTACTTGATTCCCCTAGATGACGTCCTTTACAGGCCTTGGAGTTTCTTTAACCGTTGTTAAAGGCTTATGTCAACAATACTGGATTTGCAACTTTAATTACTGACTATATGTTTCGAACTGTCCTCTTCAGTTTAACATACGTAAGTTGACTTCCTTCGGATTGCTCCAGGTCATACGGAAATTTACTTTACAAGCGGGGGCTGACAAGTAAACCGAGTAAACTATGCCCAACTTGTCTCTACCTCAGTTGTAAACGAAGAATCACTTGAAAAATTATACAACTGGAGCTAACTAGGGCTTACAACACCGAGTGCAGCCGTGCGTTGCTTCCTTCAACCTTGTATGTAACGTATCAATTCTTGAATAGCCTTATTGTAGAAGAGAAGTACCGTATAATAGACAAGAACGTGATCAAGTTACCAAGGTTATAGGTTAATCTGATAACAACCACAAAGGTACGTTATCGCCTACATGTGCTTCCCAACTCTCAAGAGAAGTCTTTATAGTCGTTAGGTAAATCCCATAGAGGAACTGCTACCTAATAGAGGATAACTACCACAACAAGCTTACACCGAAGTGCAAAGAGTTTACGATCAATTCCACATAGAAACTTCATGTATGCTTGATGCTTGTGGTTTTCATTCTTTAATCCTCTATTTATAGCTCTCAATAAGATAGGTTGCTTTGAGATAAAGCAATAGATTTCTTAACCTACAAGTTAACTAGTGCACGTGTAAAACGTGCCCGTTACTTGACTTGCACACAAAGAAATCACAGGTTAATCTCAATTGGAATTCTTTTAACATTTATCTGCCAAGTGGTTTGTTAGCTCTTAACCACTTCAAGATTGAAATCTAATGACCATGATAACACCTTTATCTTATTGACTCACTGAGATTCGTTAGATGGACCACATAAGATATTTATGTGATATACAAGTCCACCCAAGAGATAAAGGAGTTTAGAGTTTGACTCAAGTGAAATTCTGAAAGAATATCCACTAAATCCGACACCAGCAAAGTAACCAACATTGGATTCGCGTACAGGTTCGCGAAATGTTCAGTCACTTTGGAACTCAGAAGAAATCCGAGTTTCTGGTTTGCGAACCGGTTCGTGAACCGTCCGCCTGTCAGATTTCGTCAACTCTGGATTTCACTGGAAGTTCTGGGCTTACCAGGACTTAGACGTGTGTACGTCCTCAGCTGCAATCCATGGACTCTTTGCTCAAGAGTAACTCCTTTAGATTCATCCATATCCAACTAACGATTTGCAAGAAAACCATTGTAATGGACACATGGCACCGAATCTATCTCATTCATTCTTGTACTCACAGTATTTGTGGGAGCAAACACTGGTCATGACACAAGGTCACGTTAGACAAGAATACGATCTCTATCGCTATTATCACTACTAAAGTAGTCGACTATATTTCGAAAGAATAAACCAAGTCCAACTAAGAAATAAAGAGTTAGATGTTTAATCCGCGTGAAAATTCCACAGATTATCCACATGGACGGTTCGTGAACCGTCCGTCTGAATTCCGGCCAAATGAATTGAATATGTGGTTCACGTACATGTACGTGTACAAATCAACGTTTTGGGACTCAGAAGAAATTTTCGGAGCTACTGTTCACGAACCGGTTCGTGAACCGTCGTCACTCAGATTAGGGTTTAAACTGGATCCGCTGGAAGTTCTAGGCTGGGTCGATACTGAAAAAGGAGGGGTACCGAAATACTACCAACTTTTCGTTTTGGCTCGTGAATCTTATGGTTTAAGTTTGGACGATCTCAAAAATCAATATCCAAACTCTAATAACTGGAGTTGTGATCTTGGGGATCAACTCGACAAAGTTGGGACTTTGGAGTTAAACTCTACAGTTATTGGATAACGTACTACTTGGTGCTTTAATTATATTATCAGAGATATAATGCGGAAAGTAAAAGCACACAAGACACCAGAGATTTTTTTAACGAGGAAACTGCCTTGCAGAAAAACCTCGGGACCTCGTCCAGATTGAACACCGCCCAGTACAAACTGACTACAAACACTAGCCTACTATAAGACTTCGGTCTGGGATGTAGCAGAGACCAACTCAAGCCCTCCAAGCGAATTGGCTACTGTCGCACTCCTTACGTCTCTAGATCCCCCACAGATCGTCACGCACTTGATTCCCCCAGCTGACGTCCTTTACAGGCCTAGGAGTTGCTTTGACTAATGTCAAAGGCTTGTGTCAGCAATACTGGCTTTGCAACCTAATTGTTGACATATGGTCTAACTGTCCTCTATCAGTTTACCACACACAAGTTGACTTCCTTCGGATGCTTAAATCCAGGTCATACGGAAATCTACTTCACAAATCGGGGCTGACAAGCAAACCGAGTAAGCTATGCCCAACTTATCTCTACCTCAGTTATACACGAAGAATCACTTAAGAAACTTGTATAACTGGAGCTAACTAGGTCTTACAACACCGAGTGCAGCCGTGCGTTGCTACCTTTCAACCTTGTGTGTAACGTATCAGTTCTTGAATAGCCGTATAGCAGAAGAGACGGACTATGGAATAGACAAGAACGTGATCAGGTTACCAAGGTTACAGGTTAATCCGATTTCAACCAAATATGGTCTCAATCTCCTACTTGTGCTTCCCAACTCTCAAGAGAAGTCTTTTATAGTCGTAGGGGGTTCCCAGAGGAGCTGCAACCTATAGAGGATGATTATACCACAACAAGCATTCACCGAAGTGAAAAGATTTCACGCTACCTTCCCTAAGGACCTTCACGTATGCTTGATGCTTGCGGTATTTGTCCGTAGACACCTCTATTTATAGCACTCAACAAGATAGGTTGCTTTGGAATAAAGCAATCAATTACTTGTCCCACAAGTTAAGGAAACCCTAAACTTGACAACCAAGTAATAGAGATTAATCTCAATTGGAATTCTTTTTAAGTTTATCTGCCAAGTGTTTTGTTAGCTCAAAAACACTTCAAGATAGAATCCAACAGACCTGAGATAATCTTTATCTTATTGACTCATTGAGGATCGTTAGATGGACCACAAAAGATATTTATGTGATACACAAGTCCATCTAAGAGATAAAGGAGTTTAGAGTTTGACTCAAGTGAAATTCTGAAAGAATATCCACTAAATCCGACACCAGCAAAGTAACCAACATTGGATTCGGGTATAGGTTCGCGAAATGTTCAGTCACTTTGGAACTTAGAAGAAATCTGAGTTTCTGGTTTGCGAACCGGTTCGTGAACCGTCCGCCTGTCAGATTTCGTCAAATCTGGATTCCGCTGGAAGTACTGGGCTTAGCCAGAACTTAGACGTGTGTACGTCCTCAGCTGTAATCCATGGACTCTTTGCTCACGAGTACTCCTTTAGATTCATCCATATCCAACTAGCGATTTGCAAGCAAACCATTGTAATGGACACATTGCACCGAATCTGTCTCATTCATTCTTGTACTCACAGTATTTGTGGGAGCAAACACTGGTCATGACACAAGGTCACGTTAGACAAGAATACGATCTCAATCGCTATTATCACTACTAAAGTAGTCGACTATATTTCGAAAGAATAGAGAAAGTAGAATAGAAGAATTTCCAAAGTCATAACTTCTACTAACCTTTTGTCGATGAAGAATAATTGGTGTCTTCTTTGTCTTCACAGTCTTCGTCTTCAAGGTCTCTACTACTTTGTTTATATCCCAATTCCGAAACTAAACTCTAGTAGGCTAAATCAAGAATTGAGTTTTGACACCTAAAACTGACAACTAGCTTGATATACCAACGCTAGTGGGTTTGACCGGAAAATGTCCTAACAATCTCCCCCTTTGTCAATTTTTGTGACAAAACCAATTTACATATGGAGTACTAACCAAATGTATCTCTTAATTTCTTGAAGTACTAACCAAATGTATCTCTTAATTTCTTGAATTCTTCAACTTCTCCCTTGAGTCTTGATGTGTTCATTAAACTCTTGTTGATGAATCCGTAGTCAGCAGCCACAACATATCCAGCTCAAACAACCATAAAGGTACGCTTAAGCTTACGTGGGTTAGTATGCTCATCCCACATGTTGTTTGTGCGTAAGAGTAAGAATCTGAGCAAACTTTAAAGTTGGTGTATCAAAACTTTTAAAGTGATTCTACTCATTCTTGATACGAAGCTTGATCTTAGCTTTAATTACTCCCCTTACTTGATACTTTGTGAAAAGCACAACAAGTAAGCACATGATGTTCTCCCCCTATGGTTATGCACCTTAATGCACCACAAGAACAAGAACCATATG
>JAJJMA010319709.1:6815-22681 GCA_023529015.1 Papaver nudicaule
CCAACCAAAAAAAAGAAGGTGTTTTGTTGGTGCTATATAGTCCTTTCAACTTTGTGTGTGTTATCTTTCTTGTTGTTTTCGTCTTCTGAATTTCGGTTTACTTTCACCCAACTCGTTCTTGGATGCTTCCTAAAGTTCTGATTACTTTTATGGTTTTTGTAGAGGGGAAAATCCCTCAGAACACGTGTCTCACATCCGGGAAGCCTGGCCACACCGAGAGAACCAACAGCGAAACCTCGGACCAGCCCGAGGAATAAGCAGTTATACACAAGCAAAGCAAAGACTCGGAAGGGAAAGGATTCGGACCACTTCAAAGGACCGAAGCCCTAGGACTCAGCCTCGGAGTGACATCGAATAAACCGCCTTACTCGACAGGGACTGACACCACCACGATTGAGTCTGTTGTCTTTATTAGCTGTAAACCACCCAAGCTCGGCCTATATAAGGCGAGCTTGGAAAACATTGTAGAGGTTGGATTCTTTTTGGGTTGAGCCTAAGTAGCAAGAGAGAGATTAGGTTTGTTATCTCCTCTGGTTCCTTAGGGTTATATTCATGTAATCACAACATCGAAATACATAAAAGTCTTCTTATATTTTGCCTTTACTCTTATAAATTTGGTCTCTAATTACTGTTCATAGTACCTTCGGTGCTGTTCTTGTGGTCTTCGCACCATTGAATCTCAACTGTAAACTGTATGTACGAGTAGATCTGATGGATTTGGCATCTTGAGTGCCTAAGTAGATTTTCTACTCGTACAGTTTGGCGCTAGAAACAGGGATGATTAAAACAACTTAGGGTTTGCCTGTGATTTTTCGGGTTTTCAAATTTTTTGTTCTACTTTTTTCTAATCTTCTCAAAAGATTTTCAAAGCTTGTTTTCCGAAAAGTAGCTCCTATATCTTAAACATTCAAAAGACCTTAAAGGCTTTGGCATGTTTAAGAGTTTTAGAGCATAGCATCAGATGATAAAATCATTCGTTAAAGAGTTATCAAAGCTTTGGTATGATGAAGTCGCTCTCCGAGAGTCAGTTAATATACGCTTTAAAACCTTTCGTAGCATAGAATCCAGCTTTGCGAAAAACGATTACAAATTCGTGTTGTGACTACGAATCCATTTAGGGTTTCCAAAACTCATGTTATACATAAAATTTTATTTTTAAGGTTCTAAAATTTCATACTATATTTGGAAATAAAACTTAGTAAAAATCAGATGGAAGAGGATGATTTAAGCACAGCATCAGATGATAAAGTCATTCGTTGAGGATTTTTCAAATTTGGCAGGGCAAAATTAGCATGGAAAGGAGACTTAGTTTTCGATCTTAAACTAAAAAGATATACACAAACTTATTTTAGGGTTTTTAAATTTTTATACTATCCAAAATTGCTTTGATAAAACCATCAGGAAAAATATTTTGGTCGAGACAACAAAATAATTCAAGAAGATTCCGAAGAAACATCGAGGAAATAAACACGACACGAGGAACATTCGCAATAAAATCATCGTGATAAACGAACTTACAAAGCGAGCATAACATGTTGTCATAGTTACCATGCGCCGCTCGCGGGAGAGTCCGCAATTTTAGGGATATATCTAATCTTAGGAATTAATCAATAAACAGTTTTAAAAGTATATATCTTAAAAAAAAAAAAATCCACGAGTCTAAAATTTTTACAACTGAAGAAGCCACCTCGAAATAACTAATTAGCAAATAAACACATGGGATAAGTGCACAAGCTGTTAGATAATATTTCATTCAAGTCTCTCCGAAGCAGGTCCGAGGAATTTCGAACAAGGGAAACGAAAGGAAATACATAGCCTCTACGACGAACAATCGATGCCACGCTAGCAACCCTAACACTAAAACACGAATAAGGAAAAAAAATCACGCTCCGAAGAACACGCACACTCGACGAAGCCATCGGGGAATAATACCTAGGGGTCCGTAGCATAACACACCCATGCGCACTCAGCGACCATTCGGTATCGTCAGGATAGCGAAGCAACAAAAAATAATGCAAAGGAAGCTTTGTGATAAAAACTTACTAACATAGGTAAATAAGCAAGTTAACAAAGTATTCATTCGGGAAACACATTTGAAACATAAAGCAAGCTCCTAGAATAAGACAGCAAAAAGGAAAATAACTAAGAAAATAAAATACTCCGAAGACACTAGTATAGAAAAACTAAATTCAACCTCTCCTATTTCTACGCCTACTCCGAAGTCGTCCAGCCACGGTACCTCGATCTTCGTCAAGACCCTCGAGCAGATCCACATCAATGATTGGAACACCAGCAGGAATAGCGGCAGCATCCTCATCCCAGAAAACAACCTCTGGAACAAATTCTTCTTCAGCAGCGGCTTGCTCATCAACCAAAGGAACGACGGCAGGAACAGGTGGATTCACATAGTTAATTTCTTCCTTTACTTCAGCTTTTACATTCACCTCATCATCAAGAAAGACAAGACCATCCTTATGCATCGGCAAAATCTCTTCACTATGGCGACGAAAAAATGATCTAGTTTCATACATACGGCAGTCATAGGGTGAACCACCATCTTCTCTCATCCTCTGCTCCCTTTTCCTCTCATCACTCTCAATAAGATTCCCAAATAGGCGAATCACCTTGTCAGGATTACTTTCCCTCCTAGAAGAGCTAGCATTAGCAAAATCGGCTTCCATCTCCATTATCATTCGAATATGTTCTCTACGGCTTCTTGAGTCCATCTCACTGTTTCCTTCCTCCATAGGAGCCTTTCCCCTGTCAGCCATAACTTCTTCAAAAGATGATAGAACACAAAAGGGAGAAAGAAAAAGAAGAAAAGAACGCTAGACAAAAATCAAACAGGTAGTCACCAGTAACAACAAAAGCATACTTCGACTTTTATATACTACAGTTTTGGGAACCACCTAATCGACGAGTCCAATCAACGGACAGACGTTATAATTTTGATTCCCTTGAATAGCGCGCCAGTAACACCATAACTATGCGTTATCCAATAAAGTAACCGCTCCTTTCACAAATCCCAACATTACCGTTCAAAATTCCAAACCGTAGAGAAACCAATTGATAACACCATTCAAAACCGCTAACACCCGCGTGTCAACCTTAGCATCAGGGGGCTAATAAAGCCAAAATAATTACAACACAAATAAGCAATAACGAAGTTAGCACACACAAGTAGAAAGGTAACGAAGTACGTCCGAGGGCGAATCCTACAATAAAAGCACCAACAACAAGGCCAAAACTCGGCACGAAAGAAATCGACAGTAAGAAGAAAACAAGCAAACGCGAAACCACGAAGCAGGGGTGCTGTCTTCGGTCACCGTCATACACAAAACACCTAAAAATCTCAGATGAATCATCACTAAAGTAGCAGGAAAAGCATGTAACAGATTAAAACAACACCATGGCAACAGGAAGCAGCCAAGACTCCGAAGTAAAAAGCGAAAAACAACCAAGCTGAACCAAAAACAACTAGAAAGCCTCACACAGGCAAGGAACTAAAAGACCCAAACAGCAGGGAAACACATTACGCGAATCCTCGTACAAGTAATAACTTAGGAAAAGAATTAATAATTGCATCCTTTGAAACACAGCTCCAATCCAAACTAAAAGCCCTGGCTCACAGAAGGATAAGCAACACCGAATGAAAAAGGCTGTAAAACGCCGAGGCAAAAATGCCATCGAATGAAAAAGGCTGTAAACGCCGAGGCAAAAATGCCATCGAATGAAAAAGGCTGTAAAGCGCTGAGGCAAAAATGCCATCGAATGAAAAAGGCTGTAAACGCCGAGGCAACAATGCCATCGAATGAAAAAGGCTGTAAACGCCGAGGCAAAAAATGCCAAACAACAAAAAAAGTCCTCGAATAGCAGGCACAGAGCCGATGACCATATAAACCGTAAGGGCCCTACGAGTTATATGGCACGGTCCTCTACCCACAAGACACCCTGATAGCGGTGAAGCACTTTGAATCAAGGCTACATAAGCCGACGATGCACTCGTGCTCACTGCCAAACGGCCACGAGGACTGCACGTTCTCGGGCGCCGAGGGGACGATAAATGGGATTAACATCTACCTATAGAGGAAGATGGAACCCTGAGGCAGCTACTTCGTTCTCAAAACCAATGACGAAGTACGCAGCTGAGGGCCCCTTATAAAAATTCAAGCCTCAAAAAGGGGGAGGTGTAAAAGATTTGGAGGGGTCGAACTTTAGGCCGCGATAAGAGAAAAGTGCCATGTCTAAGCTCCAGCCTTGACCGGCACTCCCCTATCGTGTTACTTTATTATTGAAAAGCGGGTGTCCATTCCAAGTTACTACATTTACTTAGGCAAAAGGTAACAAGGGCACTACTGTGCCCTCCGAAGAATATCATTAAAAAACATTCTCGGTACCTACCTAAACGTATTAAAGCAACATGGATACCCACACAATCAATAGCCAGTGTTTTGCTTGAAACCAGTGCGAGTAACTCAAAGCCTTTGGGAAGAGTGATCCGTACGCCCCCCACTAGCTTGGTAACTTTCTCC
Organism: Papaver nudicaule; assembly: GCA_023529015.1. Classification (NCBI taxonomy): domain Eukaryota; kingdom Viridiplantae; phylum Streptophyta; class Magnoliopsida; order Ranunculales; family Papaveraceae; genus Papaver; species Papaver nudicaule. Next base: position 11,348 of record JAJJMA010319709.1, read on the forward strand.
TACATCGAAGTAAGCCCCGAAGTTGCACCTCGAGAAGCTATACGAGACATTTACAAACTACTTTCAAAACCAATCAATAAAAAGCAAGGCACAAAGCAGCAATAACAAAAAAAAAGAAAAAAAGAAATAGCGTCAAGAGATGGAGAAAAGCGACAAATGCATAAACACCATATTCAGTACACAAAATAGTTAAAGGTAATCAACAAGATAAAAGAGGAAACACACTTCCTATATTACAAAAATCATCCCCACAAAGGATCATCGAAATCAACAGAAAGCACCCTAAGGATTCTCTCGGGACGAAACCACTGGATCGCTGTCATTCTTCGTAAACAAAGGCATAACCTGAGAAATCATAATACTATTAAGTTCATCCACGGGATCTCGAACCTCGGCAGTAACCTCGGAGTTTTTACCAGTGGCATCAATGCAATCTACCTCCTTCGGATCATCGCCAGAAGGCTCGTCATTTACCTTTGCATTTCCATCACCACTTCCAATACCCTCTGGCTCCCCACTGGTAATTTCATCAGCTATACATAGCTCTCGAGAATCAAAACCATCGCCATCCTTTTCCTCCAAATTAGTAGATTCATGACCCTCAATCCCCAACCCACCATCTGCATTGCCTTTCGCTGCCTGCAAATTCTCCGCCAGCCTCACTTTTCGCAGCTCGGAAATTATTAACTCAGCCTCGCTGGTCGAAATGAGATCTTTATCAGATTCCAGTACAACATCAGGATCCTCCAAACCATCATAATAATAGGGAGGTTGAATACCCAAATCCCTAAACAGGCATCGGCCATGCTCACGACTAAACAAAGAAGTGCGCCACGCCTCCCCTTGGATATGGTTGTTCAACGAAGAAATCTCGTCATCCTTTTTATCGCACAAACCAAGAGCCTGACGCAACTCCTCATCAAGTTTAAAAGCTCGTTCTCTCTGCACATCAGCATCTTCCTTAAAGTTATCTCGCTCGGACACAGCAATCTCAAGGCGTTTCTCTAACCCCTTTACTTCTTTCATAAGATTTTTCTTCTCTTGAAGTAAGAGACGGATGTCCTCGCTAAATTGAGCAACCTCCAAGCCTCGGGCACCAGCGAGATCAAGCAAAAACTTTCCAAGACATTTTTGCTGAAAGCAAGGACAGAAAAACGTCAACAAACAAAACACGCGTACAAAGCGAAAACAACAAAAGAAATACACTCACAGCTTCTGCAAATGTTTGATGATAAGCAGCTACAGAGGCAACAGAATTCTTATCCAAAGAGCCAGAAAACACTTGGGCAAGAAAGCCAGACACGGAAGGGTCCAAAGGGTGATTCTGAGGATCCATCGAATGAGCCCTCAAAAGACTAGCTAGATCATCAGCAGGAGGGTTCCGACATACGTTCGGCTCTACAGAAGTCTGACTCTTGGAACCTAGACAAGATTGCTGAGCAAAGACGCTAGGAATCGAAGGAACACTAACACCCGACGCGAAAAAACCCAACGAGGTACCAATATTGGACCCTTACTGATTCAAATTCATCTCTGGTTGATCGGAATGAGAAGCTTAGCTATCAAAAGAGGAACGTCCCAGCGAGGGTACCACAATTCGGGAATTCAGCACCCCAGCTGCTCCACGGCTAAGACTCCCTCCCATCGGAGTCCTATCATTTTCAGTCTCTTCGTCATCCGAACTAATGATAAGCTTACGAGTTTGCCTTCAGGTAATAGCCGTGGTTGTAGAACTAATAACATTCGCGCCTTTCCTCTTCGTAGCCATGGTTTTTCCTTTTTTTCGATTCGGTTCACGAAGGGATGAATTCACAGTATCACCACCATCGACCAACACATCGCTCTGCTGACAAGCAGCCAATTTATAAGGTTCTAAACAGAGGCAAATATCCATACCTAACGCATAACTGAGGCAGGAAGTGTTTATCACCTGACTAATTCCCCCCTTCTCAGCAGGCGCCGACTTTGAAGACCTTTTTCTCTTCTTCGAAGCATCACTTTCGTCCGAAGATCCTTGACTTTTCGTCTTCGTTTTCTGAAAACAAAACATGGATGAGAGTAGTCCCCTAAAGAAGAATAAAAGCAAAGACATTTCAAATTATACTTTACCCTTTGTTTGGCTCGAGCAATCTTTTCTTGAGATTTGGTACGCTCCTTCTCGGAGAAGAAAATACTGTAGAAATTTACAACAGGGAGATTGTGTATAGCCTCAAATTTCTTGTGCTCGACTCTCTTTTCCTCATCTTCGTAGCCGTACAAGACAGGGCCCTCGATGAGTACAGGCTTTGTAAACCACACCTCATCGCTAGAGTGGCGAAGAAGTGTATTCTTTTTAGACCCCGAAAGATCTACATCACCGAGGGGATGAGTAGAATCAGGCATTTTGCCTAAACTTACACTCCAAGGAGCTTTCTCTTTGGATAAAGATTTTTCCACCTTGTAACACTTGAAGAAATTTTCGACGGTCCAGTACTCGGGAGAACGTTGGAATTTCTCGGGAAGCTCTTTATAATAATATGATCTACCCTCCGAGCGAGCAACCCATTCGTTGATGACTCGAATAGCGTTTCCATTTAATTGCATCACTCCGCAGGGGGGACTGATTTTGGAATAAATTGCATAAAAAAGAGGGTTGGATGGATTGTACAAAGGGATGGGAAGACCGGCGCCGAGCTGTTCACCGGAAACGATTAATCTTCTATCGCCACACTTCTGAGCAGCAAGCAATTCAGGGGATAGAATCTCCTTCCCTAAACTTTTGTAAGGAAAAAGAGACGGGTTAAATCCGTAGATACGCGCCCTTTCCTCCCAGTCGATCTTCTGGGGATCCACCATTTTATAAGGTAACACTGTAGCAGGAGGAACGACTGAAGAGGCAATTGCAGAGGCACCGGCGGCAGCCTGCAACGGAAAAGAAAGTTTAAAGAGGAATAGAAAATAGAGATCAAATCAAAACGATGGAGATGAAACTCAAAAAACTTACCATGATTGAAGAAAAATACAGAAGAAAGAAAGACGCAACCCCTTCGGAAAAATAATAAAAAGCAGAGAAAGGATAGAGGGAAGAAGAGGCGACAAAGCAAGTTTAAATAGGAATAAAAGATAAAACCTACGCAGCAAGTGACAGGTCAAAGAAAGATGAAGGTTTCGAAAAGCACGCGAAGGTACGTGTGTCAGTCAGAAATTAAGGCGAAGACACGTGTCGAAGAAGGCGAAACGCCAGGGGTTTTCTTCTCCAAACTCCTTCGACCTTTGGATAAGAAAAGAGGCAAACTGTAGAGGGGAAAATCCCTCGGAACACGTGTCTCGCATCCGGGAAGCCTGGCCACACCGAGAGAACCAACAGCGAAACCTCGGACCAGCCCGAGGAAGAAGCAGTTATACACAAGCAAAGCAAAGACTCGGAAGGGAAAGGATTCAGACCACTTCAAAGGACCGAAGCCCTAGGACTTCATCCTCGGAGTGACAGCGAATAAACCGCCTTACTCGACAGGGACTGACACCACCACGATTGAGTCTGTTGTCTTTATTAGCTGTAAACCACCCAAGCTCGGCCTATATAAGGCGAGCTTGGAAAACATTGTAGAGGTTGGATTCTTTTTGGGTTGAGCCTAAGTAGCAAGAGATAGATTAGGTTTGTTATCTCCTCTGGTTCCTTAGGGTTATATTCATGTAATCACAACATCGAAATACATAAAAGTCTTCTTATATTTTGCCTTTACTCTTATAAGTTTGGTCTCTAATTACTGTTCATAGTACCTTCGGTGCTGTTCTTGTGGTCTTCGCACCATTGAATCTCAACTGTAAACTGTATGTACGAGTAGATCTGATGGATTTGGCATCTTGAGTGCCTAAGCAGATTTTCTACTCGTACAGTTTTCTTTTCAAATTCCTTATTTCTCACAGTTTCTTGATTGTAGTACTAGCATCATAATATATTGGTGCAGGTAGGTGTGAGTGTCTGTTGATTGGTGAAAAAGTTGCAGGTTTACAATAGTTTATAGAGTATGTCTTTCGTACTGTGAGCCTTTGCAGTGAGTGCTAAATTCACTAATCAAACTCTACATCTGGTTTATAATACGAGGTTAACCAGTAATTGTATATATACATAATCCAATATTAACATAATTTCGAAGTTTTATTATGATTGCAAAATGGATACTTAGATTTAGCAAGATCTAACAGCCTCTTAAATCCGTTGGATCTCAGTACAACGATGACTTAGATATTCTCGATATAAACGTTTTTATCTGGGTAATTTGACTGACCCGTAACTCATGAGAGGTTTTCAGCTCCTCTTCTCTAAACTTGTTTCGATTTGTCATGTTCCTAGGCTAATATAGATGATCAAACAAAAACAAAAGTATGTTCAACGTTCTTGAATAAAACTTTAGCAATTTTACGCCCTCTTATTGACTTCAAAATAAATAACTTTTAGTAACCACATTAACGAAGATTCAAGACAATACTAATTAACAAAACCAGAATATCAAATCTTTACATGTTTGATTGTATTAACTTAGATTGAAATTAATAAAAAGAAATCTGGCGATGAAATTATAATAGGTTTCTTAAATAAATTGCTAAAATGGATCCACTTTTTGGAGTTAGGATTGCATTAAGATTTGCATTCATTTTGAAGAATAAAAACTACAATTGTTAATTTTCTTCCCTATGATATTAAATATCAAATAATAATTTTTTAGGCTTTATTTTTCCTTAATATGTTAAATCTTTTTCTAAGTCCTACCAAAATTAATTCGATAATCAATTTAAGGCATTTTGTCTGGATTATTATTGGTTTGTAACATAAATATAAGTTCTTTAAAATTGATAATAATCCGGCCAAATAGGGTGTGTTAAATATAAGTTCTTTTGTTCAACCTCACACAAATTGATCAAGAAGATCAATTTGATTCCTTACTTGGGAATTAATGTAAGGATTACAATGAAAATACCTAGCATTTTCTGGCTTTAGTTCATGATTATGCTCAAAAATAAGCTGGTCGTTTACATAACCAGCTAAGTAATAGAGATGATATGGATGAAGAGGTTTGTTATATATAGAAATTGGCGTAAAGCAACATAAATTCATTGTTTATTGTGACAGCTAAAGTGTCATTCATTTCAGCAAGAATTCGAGTTTTTGCTCAAAATCGAAGCACATGAATATTAGTATCAGTGGATACAAGAAGTTCTTTAAGAGAAGGTCTTGTATATTAAGAAGATCCATACATTTGACAATGGTTCTGATATGAGACCAAGTCATAACCGAAGTACAAGCATGTTCATTTCTGCAACATGGCAGGCTTGGTGGTAACCGGTACCCCACCATAAGTCGCGAGTGGGAGATATTTGGTCTTGTTCCCTCCTTATGGCCCAGCAGGAGGTTTCCCCTTATCTTAATAAGGAGGCGTGGAATATTAGGTGTTTCGTTAAGTTATAACAGAAAAACATAGGAGATTTCTTATCTCATCTTCTTTCTTTACCGTGAAACAAAATAGGAAAAATAAAGAATGAGTTTTGAGCAACCATCATTAGAGGTTTTCTTTGGGTGATGATTTAAGTGTGAGCTTGAAGATTTGTCTAAGGGTTCGTTTGGTTGGCGTTGGTGAAGTTAATCCATCAATTCCCACATCTCTTCAAAGGGGGGAATTATAGGGTTTGTTCAAACCCTAATAGTAAATTGATCAAACTCTTGCTAATTGCTATTGTTGATGTTAATTGTTGAATCTTGCATATTGGGTAGTTATTAGTTGATCCACATTTGTGGTGAGGTAGAGGGCATAGTTATCCAAGTGCTCATTTACATTTGCACCTTGAAATAGTGTTATCTCCGATTTGGGAGATATTGTTGTAACCCATTATTCATCATACTGGAAGTTTGCCCGTGGTTTTTTACTCTTCTCATTGAGGAGGTTTTTTTCAAGTTAAACCTTGGTGTCGTGTCGTTGTTTTCGTCGCTCTTGATTGTTTCCTCGTTTGATTGGTTGTTCCATATTGTGCATTGCGTCTCACATTTTGCAGGTCTCCCCCAACATTGTATACTAAATCTTGTCCTTTTCGAGATCAATTCCATGGAGTATATTTTTTTTTTAATTTTTTTTTATTGTAGAGAAATATTATTAATCATCATCAACTGAAAGAAGCTTACAAGAATTGGATGGAAGCTTAGCAACAAGCTGAGCTCCAATCCTTTTTTTTTAGAAACTGGAAAATTTATAAATGAGTTAAGAGTTTACATGATGTTCCTCCTCTAATAATTGACTGCATATGCTATTTGGAGGACTGTTATTCCATACTCTTGACAATTTATCGACCCTATATAACTTTGATAATATATCAGCTATCTTATTCTTTTCTTTTGGAATGTAAACACATTTCCAACTACTAAACTCAGAAAATACTAACTTAATATCTCTAATAATGTTTTGAAGTCTCCAATCTATAGCATAGTTGCAGGTGTTAATCTCATTCACCACAAGTAGTGCGGCAAGCTCAAATAATTCATGCTCCATCTTTAGTTCCTTAGCCCACTTTGCCGCCTCCCATAGACCCATACACTCTGCTTGCTCCGCGCTCCAACAACTAGCTAAGTGGATGCATTTGGATCCCCTGTGCGACCCTGCAAAATCACGAATAATTAATCCCAAACCACCAGAGTTTGTTTCTTTTTTATAAGACCCATCACTATTAAAAGTATAAGAACCAAAAGGGGGTGAAGTCCAGTGCAAATTATCCCTTCTCTGCCTGATATGCAAAACTGATATAGAGGGTGCAACTAGAGATTGATCATGTATGTACTTTGTACATATCATCATCACTTTATCTGGAGTAGAGTCAGTGTGTTGGAATGCCTTCATACATCTTTCGGTCCATAAACACCAGATTATAGTTGCCCTTTTGTCAAACTCCTCCTGAGTGATCTCTTTTTTGTTTAGACTATCAAACCAAGCAAGAATCCAATCCCTAACATTATCGGTTTACTGCACACGATAACCTATCATGTTGAACCACACTGCTCGGGCTATACTACATTGCAATAGCACATGTGAAGCAGTTTCTATTTGTGTATTGCAGAAAGGACAGGAAGAGTCAATATGATGCAACACCTTGACAATCTTGTACCTTGTAGCTAAGATGCCTGTCAGACACTTCCATAAATGATGTTTTATCCTTGGCAGTAGCTTGAAACTCCATAGCTTCTTGTATATGTGTTTCATCTGCAGATTCACTTGTCTGCTAGTATGGGTATCGTTATATATCTGTTTGTAAGCTGATTTTACTGTGAACCTCCCATTTTTCTCTAACAGCCATATCAGTTTGTCTTCATAGCTAGGATGAATTGTCATATTGAGAATGATATTCGCCACTGGAGGATCAAAGAGATGATGTACTATCGTTGTATTCCACAGATGTGAATTGGGAATGAATAGTTGATGAAGATGGGAGAAATCAGACCAATTGCTAGCACTAGCTTTGGGTTGTAGTGTGCCAGGAAAGTCAGGAATCCATCTGTGTTTCCAGATTAGAATTTTCCTGCCATTACCTATGGACCAACAGCTATACTTCTTGATGAACTCCATTTCTCCTCCAATACTCCTCCAAGACCAGGTAGTATTGCTTTTCTTCACCTGCAGATTAATTGGATCGCCATCCGGGAAGTATTTAGCTTCTAGTGACTTCCTCAATATTGAGTCTCCATCTGTGCACAGCTTCCATGCAGATTTTGCTAACAAAGCTCTATTGAAACATTGCAGATCCCGGAATCCAAGACCCCCTTCATTCTTGGGTTGACAAAGCTTCTCCCAATAAGTGTAATGTAGACCTTTATTTGATTCTTTCTTCCTCCAGAAAGCTTGCTGAACAGAATTCATTTTCCTGATTGTTACGTCCGGTAGCTTAAAGGATGTCATATGATGAACTGGTATAGAATTTAGGACGTTCTTTACCATAACTGTTCTGCCCGGCTGAGACATATTAACACTTCTCCATCGCTCTAGTTTAGTACCCATCTTATCCACTAGTGTCGAGAATGGCACCTTCTTCCTTCTTCCTATAAAAAATGGAAGTCCCAGATATTGTTCCTCATTAAGGTTCATATGTCTGACCTGAAGAAGACCACACAAGTCCTGGCATTTTGAAACATTCATATTGTGACTAAAGTAGACTGCAGACTTGTTAAAGTTGATGAGCTGACCATTGCACAAGCTAAAGTCTTCAATTACCTGAAGGAGATTTGTTGCTTGAGTAATGTTCGCTTTACAAAATAGGAGACAGTCGTCAGCAAAGAGCACATGGTTGATTTTGGGAGCTGAACGTGAAATTTTTACTCCTGTTATTTGCTTTGTTGCTTCTGAGTTCGCCAAATACCTAGAGAATGACTCCATAGCCAAAATAAACAGATAAGGGGACAAGGGGTCCCCTTGTCTAATTCCGCTTGATGGTTTGAAAGGTCTAGAAGGGGAACCATTTATCATGACTTCCAGCTGAGTTGTATTGATGCACTGCGAAATTAGCTGGCGAAATTTACTGCAGAAACCAAATTGGTCAAGAATATCATCCAAGAATTTCCATTCCAGCCTGTCGAACGCTTTCGACATATCCATTTTTAGTGCCAAAACTCTACCAGCTCCTTCTTTCTTCTTCATGGCATGAACTATCTCCTGTACCAAAGACACACTTTCTGAGATTAGTCTACCAGGGACATACGCTGCCTGCATAGGTGAAATGATGTCCACTATGTGCTTTTTTAGACGGAGAGCAATAATCTTTGAGATGAGTTTATAGACAGTATTGCATAGAGCAATCGGTCTGTAGTCTTCAGGTCTCTATGGAGTTTGAACCTTCGGTACCAGTGTTAATCTTGTCTTATTAATCTGCTTCAGAAGGTATCCTGAGTGAAAAAAAACTCCTAACCATGTTGCACACATCATGTTTAAGCACTTGCCACTGTGTTTGGTAGAAACCCGGTGGAAAACCGTCTGGACCAGGTGACGTCCAAGGAGCCATAGTCATCAATGCTGAGTGAATTTCTTCTTCAGTTGGAATAGCAATGAGCACAACATTATCTTCTTTTGTTGATATTTGAGGAACATGTCTGGTGAAGTTGTAATTACTTGCCGGAGCAGTAGTGGTGCTGATGTTCAGGAAGTGAGTGACAAGTAGATCTTCAATAGAGTTCCTATCTGTGCACCACTGACCATCTGCAGCTTTTAGAGAATCAATGCGATTTCTTGCTCTTCTTCTATTTGCCCTGATGTGAAAATATTTTGAGTTTCTATCAATCTCATTGTAGAATTTGTCTTTGGCTTTAAGTCTGTTCATACTTCCTATGATATCATTGCACTGCTCAATTTCTCCTTCCACTTTAATGGCTTCCTCTGTGTTGTTCCCATCCATATCAGATGCTTGAAGTTGTGATAGCTTAGCTTGCAGACTTGATAACTTGGACTGCATGTTTCCAAACACTTCTCTACTCCATGCACCTAAAGATTTCCTTGCATTTGACAGTTTATCCATAAGAATAAAAGCTGCAGAGCCAGTTTTGTTAGAAACCTAAGATCTCAAAATCTCATCAGGACATGTACTGTTTTGGAGGTAATGTTCATAGAATTTCCAATTTTTACCTTTTACTACATTAGAATTGTACAAATCAAGTAAAATTGGAGCATGATCAGAACCATTTTGAGGTAAATGAGTAATCTTAGAGTCAGGGAATACTAGTATCCATTCACTGTTTACTAATGCTCTATCAAGTCTTGATTTAGATTTTGCAGTACCATGACTATTGCTAGTCCAGGTGTAAGGGTTACCACTGAAACCTAGGTCCCTTAGGTCAGAGTTTCTAATGAGGTTTAATACATCAGAGGGAGTAGTGTTGGCTGCAATTTGATTTACTCTCTCCTCACTATTCATAGTGATGTTTAGGTCGCCTAACAAAACCCATGGAATGGATACACTAGTGCTACGATCCTGAATATTAGACCATTGTTCAACTTGTTCTTGCATGTAGGGAGTGCCATATATACAGGACAAAAACCATTCACCCTTAGCTGCATCATTCGTGACTAGAGCATGTATCATTTTATCCGATGTATGAACAATATCTAGCTTAAACCCGTCTTTCCACAAGAGACCTAAACCACCAGCTTGACCAACAGAAGGCACATAAGAAATGTTAGGAAAACCTAGAGGTCTAGTGAGGTTGACAATTCTGTGGTCATTGACTTTTGTTTCTGACACAAATATGATATCAGGATTGTGGGTGGCATTAAGGAATTTGAGATGGTCTCTGGCAGACTGTTTGACAAAACCTTGGCTATTCCAAGATAGAATTCTCATGATTGGAAAGATAAAAGAGTGCAAATAACTTAAGTGCAAGTAAAATTTAAATGAAAAACGATGCGTGCAAGACTTAAATGCAAGCTTGGGATGCAGTGAAAATCTGGGAACTAAGCTTAAGTACTGATAGTGCTGACTATCTTTTAATGAATTTAGCCGAACACTGAGAATTATGCGAATGGTATGCCTATAACTGATGCAATAATTACTGATACAGGGATTAAATACATTACATAGCACAACAATATTTAATGCAGGGCTTAAATACTGGATTAAGTTATGCACAGACTTCCGAGAAGACAGGTAATGACAATGATTACTTTGAGAATAAAGACTTCTAGAGCTTTTATGATTTATGCATTCATATTGTCCTAAAGAACTAAATTGGATTGAATGGTGTTTTAGTAAATGCGATGAAATAATTAGGATATTTGAATTTGAAAATTTGAATGTAGAGGCTAAGTAATATACCTTATCTCCCTTAGCGTTGCTTGTTGCTGCAGTCCTCTTAAAAACTTTATTCACTTCTTTTGTGGCATTGTTCACCGGGGGGAGTTCCACTGGTCCATCAGAATTGTTGGATTGAATTAGTCTCAGTGCCGGAATGGGAAGCTACTCTATGTCATTTCATTGATCTAGTTGCTTCATCACACATCATGTTGTCTTCTTGAGCAGGTTCATTGGGTTCCACTATCCTAATACCATCCTTCGGGGGAATAAAAGGTGTGTATTTAACACTGAACTTTTTGGTTTATGGCTAGGAAATAAAGGGGTAACCATCACTGTTTGTGGCTTCTTAAAATCTCCAAACTTGCGGGGCTTGTCATGGATTTCCTTGAGAAGTTCTGCATTCCTCTTGCACTGTTTGGGACCATGCGGATTGATAACATAACATCCTCTGCACAACCTATGAGGTTGCTTCTCATAGAAGTAACTATACCATTTGGTTGTTTTTGCTGCAGTTATTGCCAACGCACCTCTGATTAGTGG
>JAJJMA010319718.1:1211-12278 GCA_023529015.1 Papaver nudicaule
TCACGAGTCCTCTCTCCACCCTCAGGCTGGCCACTGCTTGTGTTTTCACCTTGCCCCTTGTCATCATCTTCTTCCGCTTCCGCTTCTTCTTCTTCTTCCTCCCCATCTTCTTCATGGAACACATCTTCTTCTTCCTCAACATCCTCCTCGCCGCTGGATCCTGATCCCTCGCCATCATCACAATCCACCACCTCCTTCACGGCGGAAGCCTTAGGAGTAAGAACATATTCAGCAGGAATCTCAAGTTCCATCTTGGGAAATTCCCTATTAACATATTCTTGAACGGCGATAAAGTCCATCAGGAGTAATTGCTGCTTGTGTTTGGCGTCTCTAGCTTGGAGATCTTTCTGAGCCTGGCTTAAATCAGCTTGAAGTCCGCTCTGGATTTTGCCCAAATACTTCACCTTACTTTCAAGGCCTTCAATACTGGTTTGGCATTTCTTGTGATCTTGAAGTTGAAGGTTCAGTTCAGCGATTTGGTCGGGACATTGGCGGTGAGCCTCCACAGCCTGTTTTAGCCTTTCTTCACAACCATGGTGATGGGTGAGTTTTCCAGCCAAGTCAGAGATGGTGAAGGTACAAAGTTTGTGGTCCTCAACGATTTTGTGTTGTTTCTTCAATTCTTCTTCCAACTGTTTGACTCGCTCTGAAAAGATAAAACATAAGAGTTAGAACCTGAGGCGATATGAAGAATCAGACGGAGAAATATCCTAGAAATCTACCTTCCAACTCGCTCACGTGCCTACAAGCACCATTTTGGGCTTCTACAAGGAGTTGTAGATGGGATTCAAATTTAGCATTAACAGAAGAACCGGATACACTGGCCACTTGCTGCAGTTGGGCCTTTAGCTGGTTGTCAAGTTCTATGGCACGATCGCCATGAATCTTACAGAAATCTTTCCACCTTTGCATTTCCTGCTCGGCGAAATCTCTCTCAGAAATGGCAGTATTAAGGCGAGAGGCAAGTTTATCAGCTCTCGCCTTCTCATCCAAACGCAGAGAGCTCGCTCTCATATGGTCCACAATGGCGGCTTCTTTCCGTTTGTTATTAAGTTCAGCTAATCGGCGGGCATTATCTCGTTCGCTCTCCATCCACTTTAGGTCGGCTTGAGAAACTTTGAGAAGATTGTCAAGGTTAACATTTAATTCGTTAACATAATTTAACTCTCGGCGGTACCACTCAATAGTCTTAGCCTGGCCGTACAGCATATCGCACTTCTTAGCATTAGCCTTCGCCAAGTTATCTATCTCGGTTTCAGCTCGCTTCAGTCGTGTGTCAGAATGCTGACGGCAACCTTGGAAGGGGCAAGATCTAAGGGATTCGGCGAAAGACTAGAATGTAAAGAAATTTCAGTCTACAAGTTAAAAGAGAAAAGTACCTTGAAGTTCATCACGCCCATTGGATTCTTTGATGCTAGCATTGAGCCACTTTGTTGCTTCTGTCTCTTTTTCCTTCAACCGGCGCTCGAAATCCTCGTTCTCACGAGACAGGAATTCCACCCTATCACTTTGTGCGTCAAAAGTGTCAATGAGACTCAAGCAATGTTGAAATCCCTAAGGCAGGAGCGAAAGAAGATATCAGCAAAGTTAGACATAATAGCTAATAAAAGAGCAAATTGGAACGAATAGTTACCGCGGCGGCCATGAAAAAGTGTTCCTGGGGAGTCAACCCCTGGGCCACAGAGGAAAAATTCGAAGAATGGGCTAAGCCAGTGGTAGAATACTTCAACATAGCCTCATAGTAAATGGAATTTGGGCTGTTCTTCTCTTCTTCCAGGGAAAGCAGTCGGGAGAAAGAGTCGGCGAGCCTATTTACTATCATGCCAGTATCACTCCTTCTTGGGAGTCCAGAAGCTCTATCGCCAAAAGGCATCCTATGAAGGTCTGTAAGAGCGGCAACAGGAGAGCTAGAACTACCAGAAGGACCAGTAAAAGTGTCCCTAGAGGTAGAGAATGGTTGAGGAATGAAAATCTCATTGCCAGATTTAGCAAGAGGAACAACAGGTTCTTGCCCAGGGGGAGTTTTCGAAGATTCTTTCACAGGTTCGGCGTCAGTCATCATTGTATCGCCGTCCCTTCCTTCGGAAATGGGTTCTAAATTTTGGGTAACAGGGGTCTTATCCTTTAAATTGGTGGAAGATTTCTTAGAAGAAGAAGTGGTGGAAGCAGAAGTTGAACGCCGAGTACGATGAGAACTTGGCTGGGGCAGCACAGTGCCAGACGGCGGAGGCATAGCGCCTCCTGTGTTAGCAGAGGTCTCGCCTTGAGAGCCCTCGGCGACAGCATCTGATTTGATCTTTTTCAGCGTCTGGCGGAGTTCTTCCTCAGGAGTCAGGGCGGGAGTACTCTGCGAATAAGCGGCACACTCATCAGATCTTGAAACAAGCAGAGGCAAATATAGATATATATTTTAAAAATATATGCGATATATTTTTAAAATAAGAAAACTGAGTATGCTTGTTCCTAGATCTTCAGCTATGCCTTTCTCGAAGCTTGGCTAGAAAATAGTGAGGCATATAGATATATATTCACCGAAAATAAATTATTCATTACCTGAGAGGAGGACTTCCTTTTGGCAGACTTTTTGGCGGCAGCAGACAACACCAGCCAGTTACCCTGGGAGTCTATTTGAATCTTTTCATCGGCGTCCAGATATTATTTTTCTTCCGCCCTGTCCAAATGGGTAAAGTCATGATTTTTGAAGCGCTTGTGTTCCTCAAGGAAGTCTAGTCGCTTGATCGTCTTATCAGCATCACACCATCCTAGCAACCAAGGACCTTCCAGCGAGCAAGGTATGTTGGTCCAGCCAGTCTCAGAACTCTTTCTCGCCGTGGTAGTACCAGTAACCTCCTTGGCGTCTACAACACCAAGCATGACTTCCGCTGGTTTCTTTGCAAACCTCTTCTTGGTAACAAAGCGGTAAGCCCAGGGCTCACCTTTTACTGAGGAAGGAAGAACATCATATTGCTTTAAAAAATTCTCAACAGTATACTCCTCGGGAGAAAACCTACCCGCCTCAAACAAATCTGGGTAGTTAGTCTTGTTGCTGCGGCGAAGCTTCCATTCTACTAAGATACGAATTGCGTTCGCCGTGAGTTGGAAGGGACTTTTCTTGATCGCTAGAAATAAATCACACATGAATGTATCGGCGGGATCGTATAAAGGAAATAGATCCGCCTTCCCAGCCTTGAGTGTGCCATAAGCAGTCACAACACACTTGCCATGTTGGTCCGGCGTTCGAAGATCTTCTAGAGTAGTAGGGGTAGAAGCCTTTTTCACCTTCTTTAGGGGCGTCAATGTCAAAGGAGCAATAAACACTTTGTCAAAAGCGCAATACTCTGACCACTTTTTCCAAGACGGGCGTGTAAGAGCCTTAGTAGCGACGGGAGAAGAAGGAGATTCAACCTCATTGACTGGCGAAGTGGAGACTTGAGCTTTGGGAGTTGCAGAACTAGAAGAAGTTTGGGTAGTAGAAGCCATGAACAAAGAAAAGATATCGGAATAAGGACTCAGGTGAGGTAACGGCTTACCGGAAAAATCGAAGTGACCGGAAAAGATGAACAAATCCGGCTAAGCAGCGGTAAAAGGAGATCAAAACACAGGTCTAATCCGGTAAAAGGGAGGAAGATGAGGGAAGAATGATGATAAGAAGCTTGTGATAAAATGGAGGAATCCTTGAAGAAATACAGCAGCAGCAGGGAAGTAGTTAGGGTTTGAAAAGTTTTGAAAGGAAATCTCTACTCGAGTGAAGAAGAAGAAGGTAAAGGGGTAGGGCGAAAAGGTCCACCAGTATTTATAGGAAGGGAAAGTGTAACTGCCAATCAGCGGTTACAAAGCGTGGAGAAGTGGCGGAGATCGCGGGCATCAACGGTTACCAGTCATAAAGTGCAGATGGCTGCATGAAGGACACGTGGCGTAACGAAGGCTGAGAGAGAAACACGTGGTGTAACGGAAACTTAGTGGAGAATGTACGGCGTAACTGAAGCAGAAGTGGAGAACGTGGGTGCGGCATTTTCGGCGAAAGGAAAAAGTTTCATCCCCGGCGATCAAAGATCTTGGAAATGAAAGAGGCAAAATGTAAGGGTAGAAAATGCCTTTGCATAATAATAGCATCCTAAGGGCGGAAGCGTATCATAAAGGTCACTCAAGAGAAGTATGGAATCAACAATGGAAGCTGTGGGCGAAGCACCTAGCTCTTGGGCATAGCGGTAAGGTGTGAAGTAGGAGTCGGCGGAATAAACAGTATTAGCGGAGCAAGAATAGCGTAGCGGGGGAAGGTGATAAGTGGTTGAGAAGTAGTTGAGCATTCATTTCTCGTCAGAACGGATAGATTGTCAGGGTTGACTTGTTGACTCAGTGGAAACCTCGTCAGCAATCCTTATCTTCAAGAAGACTTACTCGCTGGGAGTAAATAGACGAAATACTACCTCGGCGACATACTTTGTCGGCGAGTAGAGACAAATTAGCGTCAGAGTATAACTCGTCTGTATTAGCTGTATAGCACTAAGGTAAATCTTGTATAAATAGCGAGAGAGGCCTCTGAGAAAGGGGTTGGACACATTTCAGATTGGTCTAGAGAGAGGGAAAGTATTCTACTTGTTCTCTATAGCCCAAGGCTGAAATTAGGGTTCTTATTGTGAGTGCATACTTAGAAGATTAGCAAGGTAATTGAGAGTTGTAATCATACTTATACTAGTGATATCCTTGGATGTAGTCCTTACATAAGGGCGAACCAAGTAAACATCTTGTCAAGTATCTCTAACCTTACTCTCTTAATATTCTCTATGTTATCCGTTAGATGCATGTTTAGGAATGATTGTGTGTATGTTGATGTGTGATATTTGGGTGTATTGTATAAGATCTAACCATTGGGATTTTATACAATTACAGGGAGATATGGCGTCATGGCCTGCTTGCTTTATATGACGTGAAAGCCTTTGGAGGTTTGCCTATTCGAGTAGGACTTTTGCCTAGACGAGTAGGATCTAGAGTTTGAATCGAGGTATAGTGCATCGAAGAGTGCGATGTATATTTTCTTAACAGCAGACCAAGCTGCTTCCTTTATTTTTTCATTCTAAAACTGACATTTCTTATGCGTTGCTTACATAAAAGGTTCTAATTAAGGTGTTTCAGATTATTTCCCTCAACTGGGGTGCTTAGCTTTTGTCCTTTGAGATTGACTAGGTTGTAAGTATCGTTCCCGAGTGCCCTTTCGATTACGTATGGCCCGGCCCAGAATTGTTCTGAAGTGTCCTTGACAATGTTACCCGAGTTTGGCTTGCTGGTTGAAACGTTCGGTGTGTGTACCTTGCTGCTTTCCACGAGGAATTGTTCTCTGTTTTCGATGCAATGAACCTTACCCTTGGAGATGGGTCTGGTGCCTACCTTGCCCACTGTGGCACCAGCCATTCCAGCCTCGACTTCAGCTATAAATTCTCTTATACAAGACTCTGTTATCTTTGGGTGCTTTGCTTGGCTCGGGGAGTCCTGCCTCAGATTCCCTCTTTCTATAACATCCATTTCGTTGCATACATGGGATTTAATTGAATCTCCCAGTATTTTTGTGATTCCAAGTGGTGTTGGGAATCAGATTCTTCTGTGTAGGGTGGAGGCTACTCCCATGATGTTGTGTAGCCAGGGTCTTCCCACAATGGCGTTGTAGGGAGAGTCTATGTCAACCACACAAAATGATGTTGGTTGTTCCAACTTTCCTATATGAATCATTAATGTCATCTCTCCCCTGGGCAACGATGGTTTTCCATTGAAACCGTAGACGTTATATGTTGAGGGTACCAAGGCACTTTATTTCCTGAATAACTTATCATACGTCCTTCCAAAGAGTATGTCCACAGAACTTCCCGGGTCCACCAGTATTCTCGGCATTGTTGTTTTCTCGATGTGTAGCGTGATATCTAAGGGATCATTGTGCAATCTTCCTTCGTCGGGGATGTATGCTGCCGAAAATATGGCTTCCTTTCCCTGAGTTGCTTGTTCCTTGATTTCCTCCAGCGTGATCCGCTCCTTTTGGTATTTCCGTAGGTCTTGCAGCGTCTCTACATTCTTGGAGAAAAGTCTATCATACAATAGATGATTCTTGTCGAGTGCGTTTAGATATGCTCGCACCTTGTCTTTCTCCGAGGCTCAATTTCCTACTTCCACACACTGGGCGGTCCACCTATCTGTTAAGCTTTTAATAGATTCCTCGGGTCTTACTCTAATGCTGAATAATTTCTCCACTCCTGGCTTTGATGAGTTGTTGTATAAGAAATGAAGTATGAATACTTTGGACAGTTCTTCAAAGGACGAGATCGAACTTGCTGTCAGGTTGTCGCACCAAGCCAAGGCTTCCCCTTTCAAACTGGAAGGAAAATACTTGCAAAGCACCTCGTCCCTGTCAGCCCAAGCCAGGAATACTCGCAGGTACATATTTATGTGCAGGGTCGGGTCTCCTGCCCCATCGAAGATTGATGCGAAAACCGGCATGGTGCACTTTACTGGTATGGCCTTAGCAAGAAGTTCAGGGCTCAGTGGCGAGCGATTGACGTCATTAATTGCTTGAGTCAGCTTCATCTTGTCGATTGATTGAATCCTGTTGTCGAAGAGCTCTGCTCGAAGCGTTTGGATTTGCTCCATCATGACTTGCTGTAGAGCTTGTGTCTCGGCATTCTTCCTTGCCTGTTCATTTTCGTATATCAAATGTATACTGTTTCCTTTTGGACGTATACTGGGTTCGACTCTTCTACTCGAGACCACTATCTCAGGGTACTTGGGGTCGTCTCCCTTGAATTTGATATTACTTCTCGAGACCGAGTGTCCCCTGGATCGCAATATGGTGTGTGGGAGAGAGTGTCCCTCGCTGCTCCCTTTGTAGTTTGAGGCAGACTTCTCCGTAGCTTTCTTAGTTGCCTCGGCTAATTGCTTTTTTAGTTTTCTTATCTTCTTGTTCTTTTGAATCAGTTTTTTTAATTGTGCAGCCCTCGTTGCGTCTTCCTCGGTTGGTTGATGTGCTATTAATTCTTCATTCGAGATGTCATCTTCGCCATCGTCTTCGTTATTCTCCCCATTTTCCTCTTGAATTTGTTGCTGAGGTGGTTCATCACCCACTGGGAATCCTTCCCCATCTGGTCCCAAATCTTCTATTTACACTTCTTCCTCGTTTACACGTTCTCTATGCTGGACTGTGCTTGCTGCTACCTCTGGCGATAGTCCTTTGCTCGTTGAAAATATGGTGTTGTGCCTTGAAGAACCCGTGCATGCCTCGAGGAACCTACTCTTTGCTTCGGCATTTGTTCGGATTTCGAAGTCATGTTGATAGTGACCTGTGAAAAACAAAAAACCTGTGAGGTCCAGGGAAGGTGGTGCAGTGTACTAAGTCTGACATGTATCCTAGTAGATGTAGTAGATTTTGTCGTGCAAGGTTTCAGGATTGATTATACTCATTCTGACAAAACCCTAATTGTTTGGGCTTATCCAGATCTACCTGCCCAATGAGGAGGTTCTGGCAAGCTGTCCTATTTTTCCGAATCTGGACCATGAGTATGGAAACTACAAGGCTTATTTCCAAATATAGACTTGGTATAAAAACCCTAAAATAACCGTAGACTAATTTTGTTAACTTAAATGATGCATAAGATTAGAAGGATATTTCCTGGGAATAATTGTTCCCAAAGTGAAAGCTACCCTGTAGAATTTTGCCGAGATTCTTTTGTATTTTTAGAAAAGTTTGTTATGCTCT
The DNA here is from genome assembly GCA_023529015.1 of Papaver nudicaule. Taxonomy (NCBI): domain Eukaryota; kingdom Viridiplantae; phylum Streptophyta; class Magnoliopsida; order Ranunculales; family Papaveraceae; genus Papaver; species Papaver nudicaule. The sequence continues at coordinate 8,947 of JAJJMA010319718.1, forward strand.
TGATTAGATATCTATGTTTCAAGGCTTGGATTCCTTGAAGAAACATCGATCTTATCATGTTGATGATTTGCTCAAAACCCTTGAGAGTGCTAAAGCTTTTAAGATCTTTAGACACCCAAGGTGGTGGAGCTCATAATGAAAATACGATGAAAATATGGCGTAAAGAAAAACTTAAAAAAACCCTAGCAAAAATTTCCCCAAAGAATTTTAAAAACCATGAATCACAGACAAACCCTAAGTTGTTTTAATCATCCCTGTTTCTAGCGCCAAACTGTGTGAGTATGAAATCTGCATAAGCACTTCATACCCGACAGCCATCAGATTTACTAATCAAACTATGGTCATAGAAGCCATTATATGTTACATGCATGAGTACGAAGAGAATAGGAACAAGACCGAAGCTAATTGATATAAGAAACCATAAATGATAAGAACATAACTACGAATTGCATTTCATTCTGACTAGTAAATGGATATGATCCTTAGAAGCTTGAGGAGAATCTAACCTAATCTCACTTTCACAACTTAGGTTACACCAATAATCCAACCCTTACAATGGATCTGAGCTCGCCTTATATAGGCCGAGTCTGAAGTGGTTTACAGCTAATAAGACAAACTACTCAATCGTGGAGATGTCAGAGTTTGTCAAGTAAGGCGGTTCCTTCGGCGGGTTCATCTCCGAAGATGGCTTCGTGTCCTCTCCCTCGTACTACTTGCATGATCCTTCTCTCGCCGAGCTCTTAGTTCTAGTTGACTCTGCAGACTTATCCGAAGCAAGACCAAGATACCTTCGGGTTGGGGAAAGTCTTTCTGATCTGGACACGTGTCCCGAGGGTGTTTTACCCTCCACAGTTTTAGTGACAGGAATATATTCACCATGGTGGTCATCCAATGGGGAGTTGTATAACTTCGGTTATTTCGTAGATGCTCACCAGTTGTGAGTGTAGAAAATGCCTTAGGCCAATTTAGGGTGCTTAAAAGAAGATATGTATTAAAGGGTGAGTCCATAAGAGTAAAGAATGGTGACAGTGGTATATTTCAGCGGGTATCACTTACATGGAGATGGCGCTGAGAGAAGTTGAGCACAGCGACATACTTCAAGATAAGTGACAGCGGTACGTTATCGACAAAAGCTGATTAAGTTGGTTGAGCATTTAATGCTGAGCAGAACGGTCGGATTGTCAGAGCTGACTTGTTGACTCAGTGGGATTCGAGTCACCAATCTTATCCAATCTGATGTGAAGGACGCTGAAGATGAAGAGGAAGGGCGCTGAGGTGCTGAGGAAGGACGGCGATATTGAAGATATCAGAAAGAAGACAAGTAGTGTCAGAAGGATTTGTACGTATTAGCTGTATCCCATTATGTAATTAGCTCCTATATAAGGCTGTGTATGCCCACTAAGAAAGAGGTTGGACAAGTGATTACTAGGGTTTGATTTACTGAGAGGAAGAGATCTTCTTCTCCTTAGCTCAATCTCGTGGTAAGATCTTGATATTGATGTAGAGTGATTGTCCTTTGCAAGGTGAGATGCAAGGAATCTGTTAATAATAATCTATACATGAGGGTTATGGTTTACTGTTCTATATGCTGTGTTTATGGTCTCTATCCATGATTATGTTTCATATCTGTGTTCAAGTGTTATTATGTTTGGTAATGATGTCTTACTCTAAACATGTCTATTGTGTTGTGTTTATGGTCATTAAGTATGGGTGTATTGGTAAAATCTCTACTATGGGGATTTTACCAACTACATTTTGGCGCTAGAAGAGGTCTGAACCTGTGTTTTCCAAAAAATTTCTTCTTGTTTTAATGAAACTTAAGCTATTCTTTGTGGTAATGAGGTTTTTAAGTATTGGTCATGCTGTTGTGTTTGATTGCTGTTAAAACTTTCCCTTTATAGGAGTTGTGAGTATGTTTACTGTTGTTTAAGGAGGCTGAACCTTAAAAAGCTCCTATTTGCGGAAGTATAGTTCTAAACCATAAGTATGCTGATAAACTTGTTAAAATTTTCCTCTTATATAAGCCTTCGAATGTATTGCTGCTATCAACCTTTGCAAAACCATTGAAAAACCTGTCTTATGAGATATGTTGGGCGTCATTAGTGTGTCAATAATGGTGTTTAGATGTTATTACTCTCGTTAATAACGGCATAACATGATTTTTCTCTCTTAACCTATAAAAATGAGTTTGTTGTTTTTCGTTTCTTGATATGTTGGTTTCAAAATTGGAGTTTCAACTCCTGTGTTACAAAGATATTGCTTTTGGCTTGTCACAAAGGTTTTATGTTTAGTCGTTATCAAATCCTCTTTTCTCTGTTAAGCTTGTACATGTTCGTATGTGTCTAGGATGATGAAAACATTCGTAGGTTAGTTTTGATTCCTGGTAGTGAATATCTTGTTAGTTAGACTTAATGACGGTATTCCTTATTTTACATGTCATAGTATGATTCTTGAGTTAAAATTTTGGGAAGAGTCATTAGCAAAAAATGAGTGCCGTACAGATTTTGATCCATAAAGTGAAAAAGGTTGTCAAACTTTGGTGTTTTTAGGGTTTCCATGAGTTTTCAAAATTTAGGGTTTTTTCTTTCAACTGCCGACAAGATTAGGTCACACTATGCAAACATTGCTGCTATAGTTCTGAGCTATTTTGTTTGTTTTCTACTTTATCAGAAATTGCCCAACCGCCTCCACTAACGAATTTGGCATTTGCTTACAGTCAAGCTAGCTTAATACTGTCAGGAAGTGCTTTTGTTGTTTTCTATACAGGATACTAAATGGCGACTAAGCGGAAAGGAAGTACGGCGTCAACAAGTAAATTTCCAAAGCTCCCCATACCCGCTCAGTCGGTACCCCTTCCTATTCGACATAACTTGAGGAGTTCAGCGGTAACACCGCTAGGTTTTGCACATGATTTTTTCTTGAGCGGCAATACAATTCAGCAGGCAACAACACCACAGCCAGAGACTCAGCAACAACAACCAACAACGCCAACAGCAGAACAACAGCAAACTGCAGCAGTGCAGACGGCAGCACATCAACAACAGTCGGCGGCCATCGATACTGTTCTAATACAAGACATAACGCACTTAGAAGGAATACCAGAAGAAGAAGATGAGGAAGAAGTTCCTACGCAAAGTAAAGGAAAAGTGGTGGATGACAGCACCATCAAAGAAGCAGCAATTCCCGGCGACACCTCTCATGCAGTTGAAGGATTATCAAGGGCAGTAGGTGGCAGTCTCAACACTAATGGTTTACTTCCAAGGGCAGCCGGTAAGGGTCATACGGCAAATGGAAACACTTCAAAGGAGGTAGCAGGCAGCAGTAGAATGGTA
>JAJJMA010319755.1:18658-58093 GCA_023529015.1 Papaver nudicaule
CAAAGGCATGCAATGAAGTAGACGTCAAGATGCGTGAAACTCGAAAGGCCAGGATACATGAGAAAAAGAAGCAGACCAAAGAAGCAACCAAGACTAAAGTAATAACTGAACTAGTCGCCGACCCCAACAAATACATTCTTTCTGTGAAGGAGGGCGACTCAACAGCAAGTCCTTCAGCGGCACCTTTATAGCAATTAAAGGAACCTTCGCCTATGGGTGAGCCAGATTTGCATTTCACAGCGGTAGAACCTACAAGGGAGATCAGCATAGGTGAAGAAGATGCTCCTAAGATAATAAAAATTGGTACCTTATTGAACGAAGAAGAATCTCGGCAGTTAGAAGCCTTACTAAAAGAATATGTGGATGTTTTTACTTGGGGCATGAATGAGATGCCTGGTATTGATCCAGAAACTGCATGTCATAAGTTGGATATAGATCCAAGGATCAGACCATTCAAACAGCGTCCAAGGAAGTTAGCACCAGCGTACAAGGAGGCGGTGGAAGCAGAGATTGACAAGATGAGGGCGTCAGGGATCATTAGACCAGTTCAATATCCGGGGTGGATAGCTAATATGGTGGTGGTTCCTAAGAAAAATAAAGGGGTAAGAATTTGCATCGACTTCAGCGACTTGAATAGGGCGTGTCCCAAGAATAGCTTTCCTTTACCAAGCATAGATCAGACTGTCGATGCCACTTCTGGGCATGAATTACTATCTTTTATGGATGGCTATTCTGGATACAACCAGATACCACTGGCAGAAGAAGATCAGCGTCATACGGCCTTTTTCTCTACTAAAGGTTTATTTTGTTACACAAGAATGCCGTTTGGCCTCAAGAATGCTGGCGCTACATATCAAAAAATGGCTCAAGATATGTTTGAGAAATGGATAGGGAAAACTATGGAGGTATACGTTGATGATATGTTGGTCAAGAGCAAGAAAAAGAAGGATCACGTACAAGACTTGAAAGAAATCTTTGATCACATGAGAATAACAAAGTTGAAGATCAACCCAGCAAAGTGCGTATTCGGCGTCACATCTGGAAAGTTTTTGGGTTATGTTGTCACAAAAAAGGGAGTAGAGGCAGACCAAGCCAAAGTCAAAGCTGTTTTGGAAATGCCTTCGCCGGTAACTTTGAAAGATGTTATGCGCTTAAACGGCGTACTGGCGTCTCTTAACAGATTTATATCTCGGTTCTCTGACAAGTGCAAATTATTTTTCCAAATGCTGAAGAAAGGAGAGAAGTTCAACTGGACAAAAGATCATGAGGATGCTTTTCAGGGAATAAAGAAGTACCTAGCCACCTTACCAGCTATTCAGCCGCCGGAGCATGGAGAAGAACTAAGGGTCTACTTGGCGGCCACATCATCAGCGGTCAGTGCAGTTTTAGTGCGGACAAAAGGAGGAGAGACACCAATCTACTATATTAGTCGAACTCTCCAACCCGCTGAGAAGAATTATACTAAGATAAAGCAACTAATACTAGCTCTGGTTTTCGCCACTAGCAGACTTCGTCCATATTTTCATGCTCATCCCATAACGGTACTCACCAAAACTCCCATCGAAGCCATTCTTCATAGTTCTCAAAGAGCAGGGCGTATTGCAAAATGGAATGCTCAGATAGATCAGTACGGCGTCAAATATGAAATAAGGACAGCTCAAAGGTCACAGGTTATCGCTGACTTTCTGGCAGACTTTCCCATAGAAGAAGAAGAAGAAGAAGAAGAAACTGAAGATATTCCATTCATGGAGAAGGAAGATCCAGATGAAGGAGTCCCAGACTTGTTGAAAAGAGATCCAAATCAGTGGGAAGTATATGTTGATGGCTCAGCTAATAAAGATGGCAAAGGAATTGGCATAGTCTTTATCTCACCAAAAGGTTCTAGGATAGTCCACTCATTCAGATTAGAGTTCCCAGCTACAAACAATGAGGCAGAATACGAAGCGGTAATACATGCTATGAGACTCATAATCGAGATGAACATCAGCAACATCCGTTTAACCAGTGACTCCCAACTGGTCATTCGACAGATCCTAGGTAGATATGAAGCACATGATAGCTCACTGAAGCAATACTTACAATTGGCAAGAAAATACGCTAACAAGATTACCGGCATCGAATTTAGACACATATGCAGAAATGACAACAGACATGCTGATGCGCTAGCATTTATCTCCTCTATGATGGCGGATCCAGAAGTACCGGCAATAGCAATTGAAAGATTAAAGATGTCATCAATAGAAGGAAGAAGGCAACAGGAAGTTCTGGCGGTAGGCATTCAAGAATCAGCGGAAACAGACTGGAGGGTTCCTATCAGATATTACTTGGAGCATCTCACCACTCCTGGAAACAAGCTGTTAGCGCATAAAGTCATCAGCAGGTCAAGAAATTATGAATTAAGAGACGGCGTCCTATACAGAAGATCATTTGCTGGGCCATTATTACGATGCGTATCAAGAGATGAAGGAAAGAAGCTGTTAAAAGAAATTCATGAAGGAGACTGCGGAAATCACAGCGGGCAGAGGGCGCTGGCTCTAAAAGTGAAAATGCAAGGCTATTACTGGCCTTGGATGAATGGTGACTCCGCTGAATATGCTAAGCGGTGTAGGAATTGTCAATTGTATGCAAATAAGATAAAGGCACCAGCAGTATCGTTGAATTCAGTATTAAGCCCATGGCCCTTTGCCAAGTGGGGGATTGACATTATTGGACCACTAACACCGGAATCAGGACAGCGCAAATATATCATCGTGGCAACAGATTATTTTACCAAATGGTGTGAAGCTAAGGCACTTAGACAAAGAACAGGAAAAGAAGTATTTACATTCATATGGGAAAATATATTCTGTTGTTTTGGTGTTCCGGCGGAAATCTGCACTGACAATGGGAAAGAATTGGTTGGCGAGAATATCGAAAACCTGCTGGCAACATACGGCGTTAAACTGGGAAAATCCACTCATATCTATCCTCAAAGCAACGGGCAGGCGGAGGCCACCAATAAAACAATAGGAATGGGGTTAAAAAGGAGAGTTGAAGGGCACAAGAAGGCATGGTGTGAGCATCTTCACAACGTCCTATGGTCTTACAGAACTACAATTCGAGAAGCGACTGGAGCATCTCCCTTTTTACTCACATTTGGTGCAGAAGCGGTACTTCCATCAGAAGTTATATTGCCAACGACAAAACACGAAGCTTGGGAGAAGAATCTCAATACAGATTTAATCTTGGCAAAACTGGACGACTTGGAAGAACAGCGGCTCATTGCTTTGACTTATATGGAGAATTACCACTGCCGTCTAGCCAGGGAGTATAATAAGCGGGTAGTGAAAAGAGACTATCAGCCTGGTGACCTGGTATTAAGAGAGATACCGCCGTATCAGAAGAAAAAAGGATGTAAGAAGCTGGAACCTAATTGGGAAGGCCCTTATGTCGTCAAGCGTGTAGCGGGTAGTGGAGCTTATGTGTTAGTTGATGAGCATGGAAAAGAGCTTGAGCATCCATGGAATGCCAAGTTTATCAAGAGATTCCATCCATAAGGTTACATGTAAAAATCCGAAGTCTTGGGCGGGCATAATACCCAAGAAATCTTATTAGCTTTTGTAATCTGCAGCAAATAAGATCCGGGGATGTAGGTTTGCTTTGTGCGCCAAACCCCGTTAACAAATTATTGTGTCATTTTTAATTATACGGCGACAAATACGCTGAGGCAAAAATTGCCAAACAAATTTTACAAGGTTCAACAGCCATACGCTGAGGCAAAATTGCCAAACAAATTTTACAAGGCTCAACAGCCATACGCTGAGGCAAAATTGCCAAACAAATTTTACAAGGCTCAACAGCCATACGCTGAGGCAAAATTGCCAAACAAAAATTTTACAAGGCTCAATAGCCACCTACTGAGGCAAATCTGCCAAAAAATTATACGCCGGGACATAACGGAACATTTTAGTTTTCAATGCATGGCTTCGAATAGCAGTAAACCTGGCTAACTGGTGCTATAACTCCTGACGCGTTACTTGTTGATCTGTAAGTGCTGGCAGAAAAATATAAGACTCCCGGAGGCACTAACCACCCTCTTGGCAAACCTACCACTTATAATAGATCGCCGACGGGCACAAGTAACAATGTATAGCGAAAACGGTTGCGATGTGGCTAAGGAAAAATACTGTCAGCTCATCATTGAAACTAAAATGGATTCGATTATACCGGCGGAAACAAACAAAGAGAATTATATATATATATATAGAAACAAAATAAAAATACAAAAACAGCTACGTTCTATAACAAAATAGTGGGAGATATAAACATATCTCATGGTTAAGCAAAAGCATGAAAAGCTAAGAGTTATCTAAATTACACGTGATAACTAGAAGATGACACATGTATCAGATTTGCACTTCTGGAGACTTCAAGGGATTGTCGACAGCCATATTTTCTTCTCCACCCTTAGTAGAAACTACACCCTCTTCTTGATTCGACTCGTTGGCACCTTGGTTTGGATTCTTAGAAGCGTCTCGGCTGTCATTAGCATTATCACCTTTGTCGCTGTCTTGATGAGAACCTTGACCTATTGGTTGCAACTCTTTGTCACTTTCGGCATCTTCTTCTTCACCACTTTCTTCTCCAGGATCCGACCCGTTGTCTATGTGAACAACATCTTCAGCATTACCTTCATTCTCGGCAGCAGCAAGAATAGTCTCTGTATCAGGGGGAAGGCGACCAGGAGCATACTCATCTGGAATGTCTATTTCGTGATCAGGGCAAAAGGAGGCCAAATACATCTGAATACCAAGAAAACCGGCCATCCTTATATCAGCGCCATACTGCTCTTCTTGCGTTTGGGCGGCCTTCTTAGCAAGACTCAGTTCCGACTGAAGAGTTTCATGCATCTGTTGAAGTTTCTTGGACTTAGAAGACTCAGCCTCAAACTTTTCCTTACACTCTTGAAGTGCCTTGATGTCATTTTCCAGATTGAAAATCTTGCCAGTACACTGCAAATGCTCAGTCTTCAGCGTATGCATCTTATCTCCACAAGACTGATGATCTTTCACCTGCTCCTCTAGCTGAGCAATTCTTGCAACACAACCTTGGTGTTCTTTCAAAGTGTTGGTTTGTGCTTCCAATTGAGATTCCAACTGCTTGTATTTCTCTGAAACCAAAATAAAAGATAAGTCAGACGCTGAGGCAAGAACTAATCCGCTAAAGGCATAAACAGAAAGCAAAACCCTAGCAACTACCTTCTAGCTCATTAACATACATACGTATACCCTCCTGGGCAACATTAATTTCACTCAATTTATCCAACACTTCTTCATCAGAACAGGGGCCGACAGCTTCCCTGATTCTACGTTTAAGATTATCATTTTCTTCACTTAGCCGTCTAGCACGATCTCCATGGATTTGGGCGAAATCTTTGTGACGCTGAATCTGGTCGAAAGCGGAATCTCGCTCAGCGACCTTGCAAACAAGTTGAGAAGATAAGCGAGCAACGGTGGCTTTTTCATCCTTTAGTTGGGAAGACAACTTCATATGCTCCACAGTCATCTTTTCCTTGGCTTTACGTTCTAATTCCGCTAAGCGAGAAGCATTTTCACGTTCACTCTTATGCCATGCCTCATCAGCTTGAGAAACTTTGAGCAGATGATCAAGATTTACGTTAAGATCAGTGACATTACGCAATTCTTGGCGGTACCATTTAACATCTTGGCCCGAATTGAGTAACATATTACGTTGCTTGGTGTTAGCACTAGTCAACTTACCAATCTCAGTTTCGACCCGCTGTAATCGGCTATCAGGATTTTGTCGGCGACCTTATAAGGGAAAGAGACTAGACGTTGGGAAAAAGGACGACAGAATGAAAAGTTATTGTATAAAAGATTGAAAACAATTACTAACCTTGGAGTTTCTCATGCTTCTTTTTCTCTTGATTGAAATTGATGCGCATACGACTGCTCTCCTTCTTTTCTACAGCTAGCTGGTGTTTCAAGGAAGCATTTGTTTGATCCATTGTGGCCTTTGCTTGGCGCAGATTGTCAAGTTCTTGTCTTAGCTGAGCATTCAATGTGATACTACCAAGATTGCGCTGAAAATCCTGCAGAATAAAGGAGATTAGTATAGTTATAAGTGAAATCTAGAATGAAGGTATAAGGATGAAGCTGAGGCAATAATCTACCATGACGGCGCCGCAAAACTGCTCATAAGGAGTAAGATGAGAGACGGCGGTAGTAAGTTCGACAGGTTTCAGCGCTAACCCAGGCTCACTCAGCTTGCTCATTGATTCTAAATAAAGAGTATTAGAACCACTTTCATCTTGGGACAGCAATTTAGCAAAGGAATCCATCAACTTGTTGGGCGGTAATTGAATCTCTGTGGAACTATTGCCAGCAGAACTGCAAGGTAGAGTGTCCAGAGAAAGAAGGTGATGAAGAACTGAGGCAGCGTTGTCAGCAGCTGAGGCAGAGACATGCTCAACCAGATTATTTGATTGCTCAGGAGTTTGCATCTCAACGGTATTCTCGCCAGCAGTATCCACATTCATCTCAGCGGTACCTTGCCCAGTGGTGGCAGTATTTGAAGTAGTAATGGGTGGAGTTATAGGAGTTTTTTCATACACCTCGCCAACATGACGCTCAACAGCAGGTTTCACAGACTGGTTTTCAGAAATAGGATCACTGGCGATATTCGGCTTGTTGAGCTGACTACCTTTCTTGGAAGCCGTCGATTTTTTGGTTTTTGGCGGCTTTTCATTGTTTTTGGAAGATTCGCCATCTTTCTTCTTAGAAGATTCATCATCCCTTTTCTTGGAAGACCCGCTGTCTTTCTTTTTGGAAGGAACGCCATCTTTCTTTGCAGCAGCAGTAGATTTGACGCTGTCATTTTTCTTGGACTCACCAGCAGTAGACTTGATGCTGTTATTTTTCTTGGACCCAGCAGTAGTCATACCAGGAAGTACACTAAGGACGCCTTTAACACGATCTATTGCCCTGATGGGCTTCTCAGGCTGGGATTTCTTCTTAGGTGGCTGTGAAAAGGAAAATCATCGACATCTGTTACGCTAACAAACAGAGGCAAATATATACATATATTTCAAAGATGATAGTAAAGTGTTTGTTACCTCAACAACGTCTCCATCTTTTCCTTTCCTCTTGGTGCCTTTTCCCTTCTCAGTAGGCGGTTTGCAAAACTCGGGTTTCTTAACCCATCGTCCTTTTGCAGCAGTAACAAATTCATCATTTTATTTGAGATACTGGTTCTCTTCATCCCAGCGGACAGACCAGAAATCACGTTTGGCTAGAGCAGAATGCTCAGGAAGAAAAGACGCACGGGGAATAGTCTTCTCTTCATCCTCAAAACCTTTGAGCCAAGGACCTTCAACCAAGCAAGGAATTAAACCCCAATGATTTTCAGTTTTATGGCGGATTGAGGGATTCTCAGCGGTAGAAGTTTTCCTGTCAACGTCCCTTAGGAATTTCTTGTCATTTTTTGTACCTCTTCTTGATTCAAGGCGGTATAGCCAAGGCTCGCCGGCTCTAAGGCTAGGCTTTACCTGGTATTGATCAATGAAATTCTCGACGGTATATAGCTCCTTGTTGACAAAGGATTGATTCCTGGCAATGTTAGGATAGAGTGTATAGCCATTACTGCGGGCAACCCATTCATAAAGTATACGAATAGAGTTACCAGAAAGTTGAGTGGGATGTTTGTTTATGCATTTCAATAACTGAAGAAGAAGGGGATTAGCAGGATCATAGAGAGGAAATCGATATCCAGCCCTGATTTGGCCCATGGATATAACTAAATGGCTTTCATCTTGACCATCTTGGCGGATGTGTTTCAGGAGGAGTTTCTCAGAGCACATAGTGACGCCGGCAAGAGGAGAAATATTAAGCGCTGGAGTGATTTTATGCCAAGGAGTGCAATACCCTTCCCAATCATCACCCCAAGAAGGTTTAGCGTCTAGATCAGAAGATTCTTCGTCATCGGATTCCTGGTCTTGAGAGCGGGAGGAGGATTCAGCGTCCTCACGGTTGGATCCTTGCTGCTGAAGTTCTAAGTTTTGATCATAGGAGGAGTCAGTAGAAGCCATGTGAAGTCCGGAGAAGATGAAGAACGATCGGAAATCAAAAATTGCAGCGGCGAAAGATACCGGAGTAAACAAAAACAGTAAATAAGGTGAATTTGGGTGGTGGAAAAGATAGGACAACAACTTTGAGAAGATTATACACTGAGAAAAGATGAAAAGGAGGCGAAAAAGGGTGGTTTCCGACGAAACAGCGACGGTTTGCGGTGGTTAGGGTTTTGATTTAGGGTTTCTGAGAGAAAAGAAGAAAGAGAAACTTTAAGAAGGAAAATGGAGTGGAAAGGAAGAAGAAGAAGTATTTATAGGGAAAGAGGCTCCAACCGGTTAAGCAGGTGGTAGGTCAAAAGTGAAACCCTAAAGTTGCGACATGCAAAGGCACGTGGAGGAAATCTTGCATATCTAAAATGTGCTGGCATTTTCGGCGGTTAGAGAATTTCATCTTCAGCGACTAAAGTCTTTAAAGATGAAAGAGGCAAAATGTAGGTGTAGAAAATGCCTTAGGCCAATTTAGCGTATTCAAGAGAAGATTATATTAAGAAGGGCATCCATAAGAAAGGAAGTATGGTGACAGCGGCATCTATCAGCGGTGATCACTTACAATGAAAGGGCGCTGAAGAAATACTTGGAATAGCGGTATGCCTCAGAAGCGCATCAGCGGTAAAGCCTCGACAAAAGCTGAATAAGTTGGTTGAGCATTCAATGCTGAGCAGAACGGTCGAATTGTCAGGTTGAATGGTTGACTCAGTGGAATCCGAGTCATCGATCTTATCCAATATGATGGAAGGACGCTGAAGTTGTAAAGAGAAGGCGCTGAGATATCGAAGAAGCACGGCGGTAAGGCGGTGAGAAAGAAGACAAATAGTGTCAGATTCTTTTGTATGTATTAGCTGTATTCCAATATTGTAAGCGCCTATATAAGGCCAAGTGCGTCAACTTAGAGAGGGGTTAAAAAAGTGATTATTAGGGTTTGGTCTATAGAGAGGAAGAGAATTTCCTTACTCTCCATAGCCCAAATTGATAGTAAGATCTTGTGAGTGTTGTAGAGAGATCCTTAGCAAGGTGAGATGCAAGGAAATTTGATATTAATCTATACATATGTGTGTTGATTTACCATCCTAAGTATTGTTCTTGTATTGAATCTGAGTCTTTATATTCCATGCTTATGTTGTCTGGCTTACATAGTTGTTTATGATGTTTTACTCTAAGTATGTTTGTTATATTGTGTTATGAACTTATAATAGGGGTGTATTGGTAAAATCTCTATTATGGGGATTTTACCAACTACACCATGATAGGCCAAAATGTAACAGGACACTAAATGGTAGTTGTATGCTAGTTGCCTCATGTGAACGGAATGTAAATAAAACAGAGTGTGTATCCCTATCCAGGTTATCCTTACTAAGGCCATTAACCATTTCGATTTGAAATAATTGATCAGTCCATGATTCCTTCAAACAGATGGTATTCCCAATACAAGCTCCAATTGAGATTGTTTATAGCGTGCATTCACCACACCTACATATGCATTGCATTTTAGTACCTTCGTTCAGGCTTGAAATGAACAAGTAATTCTTTTTATGTGGCCATGATAGGCCAAAATGTAACAGGACGCTAAATGGTAGTTGTATGCTAGTTGCCTCGTGTGCACGAAATGTAAATAAAGCAGAGTTTGTAATCACCTGAAAATTCTAGATCATTCAGTACCTAAACCAAATAATGCATCTCCTCCCTCCATCACTTTTTATGACGTCATGTTCGAAGTTAAGTACCGTCGAAGCATTCCTTTCGTGCAGCAGACTAGAACCAACCCAATCCATCAGTTAATTTTCCCCACTCTCAACAATCATTGTAGAGAAAAATAAGGTACATGACCCCGCGTACTAGCAAATTCAAGTTTACCAGAGATACCAACAGAGCAGGATATGCATCACAAGAAGTAGTTCTCTTGGTCCCCCGACGAGAAAGACGGTCAATAAGGACAACAGAAAGCTAATGTGACTAAAAAACTCATAAGAGTCCCCAAGTTTTGATCACCTTGTTCTTCTTCAATCAGAAGCAACTAGTTATTTTTGCAAAGCCATTCACCTGGCTAGGTCATCTGACTGGTGGACAGGCCCACAGCTAAATCAGCTGTAATGGAATCTTCAATCTCTCCATATCTATGGGAATACCAGTTGGCATTCTAGCTAGGTTCACAGCTCTGATGGCTTGCATCAACAAGTCATCTCCAGGACTTCAACAACCTGGCAGATCCCTAGGCTTGTAAATAACACTGTATGTTCCCAACCATCCCTAGGCTTCAACAATAGCACTACATCAAGATACCTTTTTATGCACCTGCTTTTGAAGACACAATAACGTTAAAGCTAGCAATGTATTCAAAGCAAAACAACAATTGAGCAAAAAATTAAAACCAAACTAATGCATACCTTCGAATAATATCTTCCTCCACACGAGGCTTTAAATCATCATTTTCCATTATGAAGAATATGAATTTCAGCTTACAAGCAACAAACTGGAACCTATATCATAAATTCTAATACCATTTCACACTTAGTTTATTCTTAATACCATTTCATACTTAGATTATTCTTTCTAATAGATGCCAAAAATAAGGTTCCAGACAGGTGCATTATAATGCAAATTCTGTTTCAGTTTTCAGTGATGCATTCACCATTATGAATTGTAAAAGGAAATTGCAAAACACAAAGAATTCATGGAGACAAAGCAATAATACTAATAGATATTTGTTTCCATTAAACTTTTCATATTCGTCATTTCAGTCATACTTACATCATAATCCTCCTAGCCAGCACAATCATCAATTAAACTTTCTTTTCTTTTCAATACCAAAAAAGAAAAAAACTAAACCCTAACTTCCATCTTCTTCTTTAACCCCAAAAGAGAGAAACCCTAATGATTTTCTCTTACAAAATTATAGCCCAAAACCTAAAAACCCTAATGATCTGTTTTTTTGTTCATAAACAACACCCGAATACCAAACCCTAATACCTACTTACCCTTGATATGATTAACCATGCTTTTAACAGCATAAATAGCTGCAATTGCATAGATACCACCAACCCCAACTTTCAAAACATGAACAGCCTCGTTCTTCAATATTGAATTTGTCTCTCCCCATTTTCTCTCAATTAGGGCGTTAGTTTCATCTCTAGTATACTTGAATAAGTTGTCTCCCACACATTGAATTGCACCACCTGTAGTGTTGTGGATTTGATTACCCATTGCAGACCAGAGACCAACTTTCCCAATTTTCTCAGTTTTTCCTCTTTTCTCCTCTATCTCATAAATTCCTCCTTCCAACTCTTGCATCTTGGGTTTTGATTTTTTCTTTCGGAAACTGCTCACCGGTGCCGAAGTTGGTGACGACGATCGGACTCCGTCGCCTAACATTCTTCTTTTCTCAGGTTAACTCAAAAGGAAGGAAGGAAGGAGGGATGTGGAAGGACAACAACTAGCATCTAACGTGTGGAAGAGTTCTTCTCTGATTTTGTGCTTATGATTTCACTTGGATCGGTAATATGAGATGTTAGATTATATGAAATGAACGGTCCCCTATGTTTTTAACATTTCCTCTCACATTATGTGCTTTCTCCACCAAACGCGACTAGAAATCAATTCCATATTCACTCTTCAAGTGTCAAATTTCTAGCTAATACATGTCCTCGGCACATGTTGTAGCTTTAACGCTGATCCTAAGATATGTGCTCTAAGAGCAAACACTATGATGCTCACAATGTAAGATATTTGCATAAATTGTGGGATAAAAATAAAGTGGTAAAATATAACTATTATAGTTGCGAGGTGGCTAGTTGATAGCCGCCATTTTTACGGAGAGGGCTACTCAGTAGTGGTCCCCCAGTCAAGGTTTGACCTTGACCAGGCGGTCTCTCACTAGCCGTCTGGTAATTAGAAATAGACAGAAACACTCGGGTTTCCTCACTTCATCTTCCTATCTTCTATTTCCTCTCTAAAAACCCTCACACTCACATGTACCCCCTTTCGTTGTTGATGATGTTATAGGTGGATTCATCTCCCAATTTTTGAAGGGTTCGTTCTACACTTGAAGGTGGTTATTCTGCATGTTTCAATTACAATTTTCATCCACGCAATCAACAAAGGTATTTTCCTTTGTTGTTGAAATTTAAGAAATTGTTGATGTGTGGTTCGTGTTTGCTCGATTACATACTAGGATATCATTGTAGACACACCAATTAACATAAGCAAAAGTTTAATTAGATTATAAATAGAGTTGTGGCACCAACATACCCACTACATTTAGAAAATTGAAATATACATAAAAATGAAGCTAAGCTTATAACTAGAATTACCTATAGAGTTAGAAAAAAAAAATACTAGAAAGTTTTAAAAAAAAAAAAAAGGAATTAGCTATCCGCCCATGGGGAATCCTCCTCAATGTTGTCATTGTTGTTGTTGTTGTTGTTGTTGTTGTTGTTGTTGTTGTTTTTGTTGTTGTTGATGATGATGATGATGATGATGATGATGATGATGATGATGATGATGATGTCGTTGTTGATGTTGTGGTTGAAGTGGATCATTGGATTGTAGGGAGGTGGTGATGAAGATGATGAAGGGTGGGTTACCGAATAACCCAAGTGTGTTTGAATAAAAGAAGTAGGAGATGATTGGTATGCATGATTAATGGGTACTTGACTAGCTACATATGAGGGTGGACGGTAAGTATATGTTAGAGGATAAAAAGGTGAAGATTGATATGATTGTGATCCTTGGGATGAAGATTGTGCGATTTGATATCCTTGAGCTAGATATGCTTGAAGCTCTTGATCTTGTCTTTGGAAAATAACATTTTGTTTCATACGGTACCATGCTTGTCCATTCGGGGGTAGCCTTGAATAATCGAAGGATATTATCTTCGCATTTTTTCACTCTTCTAGCGTCTCGTTTGTTGAGAGTTTGTTATGACCATTTGGCTCAAAAGATTCATTTGTGCTTCTTGAAGTGGAAGGTTCCTCTCTTGTGTTCTTTGTAAGAAACCAATAAGAGTACTCTATGAAGATTCAATCGAAGAGAGGCTTCCGAATTTGAAAGGGATCCCTGGAGTGATGGTACGATTGTGATTGTGTTGTTGGTGTGTACCCTCAATCTCTTGTTTTTGCACTCACGTTTGGGGCGTGGTTGAGGGATTTCATCAATGTTGGGGCTATTGGTAAAAAATCGTTGTGGTTTAGGAATATGGGGTACCTCTGTGGGGATTGACTCGGTGGGGACGGTTGAGAGACTCTTGTTAGTGTTGGCATAGGAACATCATCTGAATCTACTCCGGGAGTAACTTGATTTGGTTGGGGTTGAGGATTTCTTAGATTATTCGTATGTTCTCTCCAACGCTTGTATTCGTCATCGAGAGCAAAATGCACCTTCTTATCCGAGTAATATGAGGACCTCGCTAAAAGAATCTTCAAATGATGCAAACGTTTTGTTAGTATCATTGATGCAATAAGAAGGTTAGTGTATACATGAATTTTAAATTTAATGTAATGAAATTCTTCATAAATTACCAAATTTTCCTCATCATAATCCGCACGGAGCCTTATTTGTTTAAGTACATACTTTTCAAATCCTTCACACTCTCTAATAGTTTTGTTTATCCTTCGTTGAATCCCTTGTTGATCACGAAAGTTCACATTTCCTCCGGATTGAAAAGTATGAATCTTTGCAAAACATGACCCATGTTGTGAGACCTATCCGGATCCCTTTCCCTTTCCACTTTCACCGAGTAATAGGCTCTCATGAGAGAACTTAGCTCAATGGAATTGTAATTCGTTCTAGCTTTATTTTTCTTTTGTTGAGATGTTAGTTCCATTGGTGGTTGTTGTGATGTTAGTTCCATTGGTAGTTGTTGTGATGGTTTTGTATCCATGGTGTTTGAGTAAATGACTTGAGAGATAGAGCTAGAGCTTGAGAAAAAAATAGTGTATTTGGATATAAGACTTGGTGTGTTTTTGGAAGGTAAAAAATAGTGTGTTTATATAAAGAATGACTAAAATTAGAATCCAATAGGGGTATATCCGTTGGATTAATAGTGAATTGATTTGATGTTAGATCAGAGACCTGACAAGTGTTGATTGACAATCTGAACGTCTATAACTTTAGGCGGTTAGTTAGTAGTCGTCCCAAGGTGTTTAGTCAATAGCCACCCAGTTTATTGAATTTTCTTAGTCTCGCCATTAAATCAACAAGATTAACCGCGGCTTTGGTAAATTCATTGGAGCAGTTTTGCTCCTTATTAATCAAAAATAAAAATCATTGAAATTAAAACTATGACTAATTAGCAAATAACAACTAGAACTAGTGACAATTATAAAGAGATTCTTTGTCAATTAAAACCACATTCATTTATTGAAAATAAAAATTACATTGATTTAAAATTAAAATTACATTGCAAATAATTAAACAACCACACTAGAAATTTAAAACAAAGATAGAAACACAGCATAGGTGGTAACATTTAGATTTGGATTACTCTATCATCGCTTGGATCATCAATGTCGACTATTTTCCTCATCCAAATAGCCCTTTCTTTTTTTCTTATAGTACCTATGCTCGGCAGGGTCGAGTTGCGTGAGATGCATTGACATAATAGCCGCTTCTTCTTCTTGTGCTTGCTCCTCTGCTCGAGCCTTAGAAGCTTGTTGTGTCGCCATCATATTGACCCACAATGTTTGTTGTTGCAATCTTGTTGCTTTGTTGCGCGCATGGTGTTATTTCAGATACTAAAATAGGTTGTCTCTCCCTGTATTAAGTTTAGATAACTCAACATTTTCATTCTTAATAATCCTCTTCTTTATATCTTTTTGACGACTTAACTCTCGTTTAGCATCCTTGTAATGGGCCTCGCCATGTGCTTGTAGCTCCAACGCACTCGTTCACTTGGTCCTTCCGATGTTGATCCAGTTGCCCTAGTGGGTTGATAGGTAGTATCACTTGGATTCAGGTTTTGTTGAACGATCAATTCATAATCAAATCCAGGAACATATTCTCTAAGAAGTTCATACGATTCATCGTACTTGAAGCGACTCCTATTTGCCTTTGGAATTGATCTCAACCTTCTCGAGTCTACATAAATTAAGATAAGTTTACTTAGTATTTAAGAACCTCTGTATTCATTTCTAGATAAATTGATTAGCTTAAATAACTCACCTAGTCCTCATGTGAAGCGCCGCTCCTGTTTTGACGATGAATTGCAGTAAGAATTGCAGCGAATTCCCGAACCTCCCTCTTGATGGTCCTAAATCTAGCTATTATTGATTTCCAATCTCTCCCGTTGGGATTTTTGGTAAGCACAACAAAGATCTCCATAATCTTTGCCCAAAATTCCTCTTTTTTTTTTCCAGAACCAACAACACCATCTATAGCTATGGCGATATAAGCATTTGTAAGAGCAATATCTTCAGCCGTATTAAAATTCTTAACCATATTGAAGCGAAATGAAAGACTTTGAGTGAGTGAGTGAGAGACAGAATAAAAAATCAATGAAAATGGTATTGATTGGGATGAATTTTGCGTTGAGAAGAGTTGGTTGATTTTATAGTGAAAATACCAATGGCTCAATTTTTTACCTTTAATTGATCTTTTTTTGGGCGGCTAGTCAGTAGGCGCCTCTTTTTGTGCGGCTACTCACTGGCCTCTGGCGGTTACTCACAAACCGCCCGGTGCGGCTATTGAGTAGACGCCTGGTAAAAACGACCCAAAACATGTCACACATGTAATCACAGTTTTAAAACATTGTGGGACTTTTGCATACACTGTGTGATATTTACCTACTATTCATGCTAAGGGCAGTTCCTATGGGTTGCATTAATTTCCAGAGTTTGCATGTCCAGGTGGAGGGGGAAATGGCTTTTGCCACTATGGTAAAAGTTTGTAACGGAGTAATAAGGGCCGAGCGGCCCCAGATAAGCCGCTCGGCGTAAGTAGAACCGCCAGCGGCCTAAGAAGCGATGCTCGGCCTACGTTAGGTCACACAATTTTCCTATAAATACCAAAACTCCCTCCCACATGTTCATAGTAAAAAACCATTGCATCCATAAAAGAATTGTTCTAAATCATTGGGATTGGTTTTTTAGTGGATAGTGATTCGACCGTAATAACTTTGGTTTGGTCTTTAACGTGAACCGACAGTAAAAACATTAAAAAAACACATTAACATATTTATCTTTCTCAGGTCTATTCCACTGGTTTCTTTACAGAGTGCTAGTGTGTCGGTATAAAATCTGATTAGAGATCTTATACCCAACAGCCATCAGGAGAAACCATTTGTTAAGAGATATAGGAGTTGCTTTGGTGTAAAACAGTGCATCGAACTACAAATCAAGAACAGTTTAATGAATAAAACTAGACTAATAACAGAAGCTAAAGAGTAATAATCTATTCATTTATTAAAGTCAAACATTTCTCTGCCTAACTCTATATGGATGTTGCACTTAAGACCAGAGGAGATTGAATACAATTACTAACCTAGTCTCTCTCAAAAGTCCCAAGGATTATCAAAAAATCCAACCCCCACAACGGAGCCCGAGCTCCCCCTTTGATAGATCGAAATACAAGTGGGTTACAACTAATATGACAAGTTACACAATCGTGTGTGTGTCAGAAGTTGTCGAGTAAGTCGGTGGTCTTCGATATGACAACGAGGATTATTTTTACCTGGAAAAACAATGCACCGTCTCTGGGTACTTTTGTAGTGTTCGAGATCAAAGTCGAACAAGACGAGCCTAAACCAAGTCAATGGTCGTTCACGTCTTGCTTCGGTCACAGAGAGGATAGAGGTTGATCTAGGGAGGGAAACAGCGAAGAAACTTGAGATCGGGTTGAGGATATGTTTTGGGTGTAAGAGTTCAAGATCTCCGTCGTGAAAGTGACTGGAAATCTCCAAGGCTAGAAGTATGTTGGGTTGCTCAGGCGTGTTTACTTCTGAGGCTCTGGTTTATTCAGGTGTTCTGAATATCTGGTTGTTTATAGAAAGATGTTCTGCCTTGGAAGATAGAGGAGGCCTCTATTTATAGTTTTGAAGTCACCCTGATCTCTCGACAGAGAAGGTGGAAGTCGTGGAAGAGTGGAGGAGTGGAGGACATGATTTGGTTTCCGCAACTGCCTGAGTTGTGTAGAACATGTCCACTCGCGCCATCTTCTCGTAACTGTCCACTATCTCTATCAGTTTCTTTCGACTGTCGTAGACCGCCAGACCAATACCCCTAAAGTTATCCCCCCGTGTGATGTTTTGATGTCTCGAGTGATACGCAGATATTGCGTAGTTGAGTTGAGTCGAGTCTGAGTAGAGTCGTATGACTAATTGTTATGACCGACATGAGTGTGGTGCCTCCAGGACACGAGTATAGGAGTGGCCTTGGCTGTTGGCCAAGGCCAGGAGTTCATAGCACCATTGGCTTGTGGCGCCATAGCCCAACGGGCTACGGCCTTGGCCTTTGGCCAAGGCCAACCTCCAAAGCGCTTTAGCGCTAACCCGTTATCATGGCGCCACGGCCTTGGCCTTTGGCCGAGGCTAGTTTCTCTTGAATTTATGGTGGCTCATGGTTCGTGGCACCATGCTATATGGCGTTATGACTTTGGAATTTGGCCAAGGTCAATTTTGTTGCAGCTGGTGCGTGCTGGCTATGCCTTGGTTATGGTGTGCGTGCTTACGCTACAACATACTTGAAGTCATGGCGTGTTTATCCATGGTATGTTAGACCATCCTGAGTTAGGGATGAGATCTGCTTAAGCATGTTTAGGCTGTTGTATGCTTCTCAGGGAGCTCTGGACAGGCCTAGAACTTCGATATTCCTGAGGTTTTCATTAAGACTCAAATGGTGAGTCGTATAAAGAGGAAATCCATGAGGATGCGTCTCTGTTAACTCTTCACCATGTACCATATAATGATCTGGTTCTGATGCCGAGGAATTCGAGGCGATGTCGACATGAAGGAGATTGATGGGTTTAATGTGCTGGTGAGATTATCAGTACTGCACTATGATATCATCCTCTCCACCGGGGGTTGTAAGAGAGAACTCATAGAGAGTTTATTCAACTCGTATAATGGGTTGCATTCTGAGCTATAGAAATGTGCCTGAATAGGCGATTGCCTCTAGGTTAGGCTTGGTTAGAAAGTGTTTTTACAATCTTGTCCCTCTCTCATTTCTCACCATCTACAAGGATAAACCCTAATTTCGCCATCCTTCGATTTCTTGTTCGAGGTGATTGCTTTTTTGATCGTATCCTTCCCTTCGTTGTCTAACATTTCTTCGACATCTTTCTCTTCTCGAAGCTCTTCTTGAGTGATGAACTCTTCAAGTTAATACATGCTACAGTTTCTTCTTCTTTTATTATACTCCTTAGGATGTTGACACGTGGTTCGATGGTTTTATGCCCCCACAGTTTGCCTCTTTCCTTTCCCAAGAATTAAAGATGCTGGAGAAGGAAATTAGTCTTCGATTCTTTACCATGTTGACACGTGGCCCATTACTTGTCTGAAGTGACGTCTCTGTGATACGTTCTGCATGTTCCCGAGATTTTAGCTACCTTTTGACCTTCTCACTTATAGCGCCGGTTTCCTTTTCCTATTTAAGTTTCATTTTCTCCCTTTAAAAAGTTTCTTCCTTTTACCTTTTTGAATTCTTCTTTTTCTTTAGCTTCGTTCATATCTTTTCTTTAAAGGTTTGATCTTTAACCCGAGTTTTGGTTTGTTCTTAAAAATCCTTTAGTACCCCTTTCTTTATTTCTCTTGTTAGTTCATAAAAGCGGGTTTTTTCTTGATTTTATTCCATTTTGATTTCCTGAGCTTTCTACCGGTGCAATTTCCGATTCTGGCGAGGTTTTACCGCGTTCTTATTATTCTTTTCTTCAAATGGTTTCCTCACCTTCTATTGATGCTCTGATATCCCAAATGAGTGCAATGGAATTTAATCCTTCTTCTTTAAATATCAAGTATATCCATCCTCCCGACGGCCGGCTAATTCCAAAACTAGTCGAAGATTATAAATATGGCGACGACCAACTGTTAATTACCACTCATGAGATACTTGCAGGGCTTCTTCCTCCACTCTATCGATCTTCTAATCCTTTGTTCCTTGAGATCATTTGTTCGTGCCGGAAGCTAGGGGTAATGCAGTTGAAATGCAGTTCTTCATTTAATCAACAAGTGGGTGTCTTGTTCGGAAGACAATTATGTTGCTGGTTCGACAGCTAAGTATTACTTAACTGCTCCCAATTTTTTCAAACATTACAGGGCCTGCCTAACTCTTGATGCCGAGGATGCTCCCTGGGGAGTTCGTTTTGAACCCCTTGATAATGTGAATAATGTTCTTCCTGGCTTCCCTAATTATTCCCTCGATGATTGTTGGTACACCGAGCCAATACTGATCTCAGAACCTATTCTTCGTGGTTGGAAGGATTCGGGTCGTTTCTGGCGTCGAGATAAGTTCGAGGATGGTCACCAGTTATCGACTCAACATCTCTTTACATTTCATTTCTCCGAAGAGGAAAAAGAATTGTCTCGCCAACGATTGCTAAAAGGAAAAGCACTCTCGACGACGTCCCGAGAGATCCAAAACGTGTCCGTGCAAGAAAATAGACTATTGATCAGGTAAAAACACTACTCATCTAGAATGTTTTGTTTGGAGTATGAATACTTGCCTCTGTTTGTTTCATGAGAAAGACGGATCTTTTCTTGTAGGGCAAAGTGATCGAAGCCAAGGAACTCATTGGGAATGATGAATCACTTGAATATTACTTCACTGAGAAAAAAAAGAAGGATCCTTCTAAACCTAAAAAGGATTCAAGGAGTAGTAAAGATGAGAGAGGAACAAAGGTGGTCTCTCAGAGTAAGAAAAATGAAGGAGATTTGCGCTCTATAGGAGATAATTTAAAGGTTTCTGAAGGGATTCGAGGTGAGCGAATATAAACGAAGGTTATTGATGCTACGAAGTCTGAAAATGTTTACGAGAATGTGTTTGCTACTGCCTTTGCCCTTTGTAGCGTCATGTCGAGTGACTCTTCCTCTGCCGCTTGCAATGCTATATTGAGTGCCTCTGCTTTTGTCCCTGCTGCTACTTCGATTTCTTCTGCAACCATTGCCTCAGTCGAAGCGCATATCAGTCTTTCTTCGGAGAAGTCTATTCCTCTTGTTGATCTTTTAGTGCCTCGAAAGGGGAAAACCATTGAATCTCCTGAAATTTCGAGCAAGATTCTTCTTAATAATCCTAGTAGTTCTAATTCCCAATGGCTCCTGCTTTTGCGAAGGAACACTCTGATCAGTATACCTCGAAAAAATTTAAGAGACTGCTTCGAGAGAGTCCTGATCCATGCGATTTTTCTAGGGAGGTGTCTTCTCGATTTAGTGCACATGCCTATGATCCTTCGAACTGTCCACTCATTCCCGATTTTTGTCAGAAGGTTGCCAGTGTTCTTAGTGGGAAGTGGCTGGAGGGTGCTTACGATCCTCGCAACCCTTTCTTTTCCTTTAAAGAGGATCTTTAGTTTCTTCAAATAGTAAGTGTATTATGTTTTATTTTTCCTGTTATTTTCGTAATTACTGCTGGTGCTAATAGGCTGATCTACCTTTCGCAGGATGACTATCATAAAGCAAGCTTGCTGAAATATTCCTTTTGTCAGCATGGTGACGTTCATTATTACGAATTCTTCGGATGCATGAGAAACTGGTTGTCGCGTGTGGGGGCATAAAACCATCCCACGTGTTAGCATTCCAGGAAAGGATCACCATAAGAGAAGAAGAAGTTCGAAGCACTGAATAACTCGAAAGAGCAATCACCCAAAGAGCAGTACGAGAAGAAGAGCACATCGAAGACAAGTAGAACAACGAAGAAAGGGATATAATCGAAGGAACAGATACCTCGTGCGAGGGATCGAAGGACTGCCAAATAAGGATTTTCCTCGATGGTCTCCCGAGGAGCACCAACTTACTCGACAACTTCTGACACACCCATGATTGTGTAGTTTGTCGTATTAGTTGTAATCCACTTGTAATTCGATCTATAAAAGGGGGGCTCGAGCTCAGTTGTAGGGGTTGGATTTTTTTATAAGCCTTGGGACCTTTGAGTGAGACTAGGTTAGTAATTGATCTCCCCGTGTCTTTGAGCACAATATCCATGTAGAATTATCCTGAGAAATACTTTCCATTAATGAATACTCAGATCTTTACTTGTTATTTTGGTGTTTGAATCTCATTGAAGTAGTCAGTTATGTATACTCGATACCTTGTTTTATACCAAATCAACTCTTTAAGCCTTTTGTTAATGAAATCTCATAATGGTTGTTGGGTGTAAGATCTCTTAGCAAATTTTATACTGACACATTTTGGCGCTAGAAACAGGGACTGATTAAAATGACTTAGGTCTGCCTATGCTTTGTTGGTTTTCAAAATTTTCAGTTTTTTTTCTTTAGGGTTTTCAAGTTTCTCTAATTTTTCCATTTTTTTCTTAAATATCTAAAGATTTTAAGCTTTAGAATGCTTAAGAGTTTTGAGCAAATCATCACAGTAATAGATCGATGTTTTTCAAGTAATTCAAGCTTTGAAACACAAAGATCCAGAAAGATCTTCAAAAAGGTTTTCATGAAGAAAAAAAAGTGTGAGAGAGTACTTCTCAAAATCTTGAAAAAAAAACGGTAGTCTTAGATTTCGAATCCACCTTAAAATTCCAGAAACGCCCTTAGCTTTCTCTATAAAGTTGTTTTACTAAAACCCACTTGGGGATATTTTATTTCCAGTCATAAGTCGTATCAGGAAAGTAATGGTCACTTTTGGATCCATCGTCCCCTTTTTCAAACAAGTTTAGTAAACGTGGATTTCCTAGAACCTCCATTTTTGGAAGGTAGATGTGGGCAAATTAGGGTTGTAGGGGAAAATAAGGCATAAAAGTTTTAACGTCAGAAAATTGTAGAAATACCATTGGATCGTACACAAAAAATCCCCCCTAAAATCTCGCATGTCAGATTCTGTTATAACTGCTAGTACGTCTGACAGACCAATAGTACACTGAGGTAGCCGCCCTAAACCTCACAGGTTTGTTACTTTTCCATGTCATTATCATCATGGCATCGAAGTCTAACTTGGCACCGAGGCAAGGAGTAGGCTCATCAAGGCCCGTCACAAGGCAGTCAGTTTGTAAAGGGGTCTCACCAGAAGTAGCAGCAAGTACAGTTCAGGATAAAGAACACGTAAACGAGGATGAAGTACTCATCGAGGATCTAGGACCAGATGGAGAAGGATTCACAGAGCAGCAAAATCATGAAGGAGAAGAAGAGGAAGAGGAGGAAAAAACTGAAGATAATGAAGATGTAGTACAAATACACCAACCCACTGAGGAAGAAACCATAAGAGCCGCACGATTCAGAAAACTCATGAGGAGGAACAAAAAACTTAAGCAGAGACTGATCGAAGCAAACAAGAAAGCTGCTGAAAAATCGGCGTCTAATTACAAGAGAAACAGTGAAGGTTACTCCCACTCACATGAAACTCGCAGTCAAAGCGTCCCTCTATATCGAGAAGCAACACCTCAGTATACAGACAACCAAGCGAGCATAAGGGAGAAACATCGAACCGTCGTATCGAACCTAACATTCGTTCAAGAGGAAATAACATACATTTGGTATACGAGAATGAAAAAGCACGAAAATATGCCGAAGAAGCTGCACTACAGAAAGTCATGATGGACGAGAGGAAATGCGAGCAGAGATCCTCCATATCCGGTTACAACCATCTGCAAACGTGAAGCTGAGACAAGCCATTAATGAAGTACATCGCTCGTCGTTTTGAACTATTAAGCAAGCCTATCCCAGTTAAATATTAAATACATTATGCCAGTCTTTAACTCTGTCTTCGATGGAAGTGGAGATGCAACTCATCACATAAAAATGTATCAAAGGTTATTCCTAGCATGGGCTGACAAGGACGAAGTGCTCTGCAAATATTTCCCATCAAGCTTGAAAGGGTAGGCCCTATCTTGGTATGATAGCTTACCAGTATGTTCAATCTCATCTTTCGATGACTTGTCCAAGGTCTTCTTGCTCAATTTCATCTACAACAGCTCATCGAAACCTGGAGTGGAAAAACTATTCAGCATAAGGGTAAAACCCAAGGAATCCACTAAGAGCTTGATAGAAAGATGGACCACGCAATGCGTGGAGGTTGGAAACGGCGCCACGGAAAAAGATAAAGTTCGATCTTACCTAAATGCACTTGATAAGGATCACCCTCTATACGGAAAGTTGTTCTCGAAGAATGTCGAAACACTGCAGGAATTGAGAAAGTACCAAAAAGAACGAATTGCATATGAAGAAATTAGAGAACAAGGAGAACAAGGGAAGGATGGCATCTCGAAAAAAGTGCATTCGATCAACAACTTATCTTTAGAAGAACAAGATGAAGTTAAGAGCCTCGTGGAACCCCTCAAGAGCGTACTATTCGGAACAAGGCAAGACCAACCTGTGAACAACCAAGTGGGGGATTGCTCTAAAAGAGAGAGACAAGATGATGTTGGACGATATCGAGGCGAAGGAAAGTTTGGTGATGGCAGGTATAACGATAACAAAAGATATAATGAGAACATGGGCAATGATTCTCGAAGAGGATCTGAGGGAGGATTCCAAAGCAAGAAGTTCGGAGTACCGAGGTCAGAATTCCCTCCTTTCCAAGACAGAAAGCTCATGAAGCTCAGTGTACCTCTTGAGGTTCCCCTAAGGTGCATCGAGCAGTCCAAATCAGCAAGTGAAATTCGTTATCCAAGAAGTAGGGGTAATCAGCCGCCGCATACAAGGAACTCGAGGGACTTCTGTCACTTTCACAAGTTTTATGGCCATTCTACTGAGAATTGTGTCACAACACAAGCCCATATTCACTATTTCATTTCGAAGGGAAAATTCGATCATCTTTTGGGTTTACCAAACCCACCTCCAGAACAGCCACAACCTAAAGAAGAAAATAAACATGAGGCATATGTAATCACAATCGATCAAGATATTCCAGGGTTCAACGACTGTAATTCGATAGTACATGCTGAGGTCAGCGAATACAACTTCAGAAAAAACATCACTGATAGAATCCACAAAAGGGACTTCGAAGGAAAGGAATTAATGTGCGTAGCTATGAGGAAACCCCTCGAAGAATGGCAGAAAAAACCAGTCTTATTTTCCGCTGAGGATATCCCGGGTGGAGGAAGGTCACACAACGATCCGTTGGTAATAACTCTGAACATCGAAAAAATCGCAATGCCAAGGATACTGGTGGACCCAGGAAGCTCTGTCGATACACTTATCGACAAGACTCACGACCAACTATTCGAAAAGGATGCAGCGTTAGTACCTTCGACATATAATGTATTTGGTTTCAATGGAAAACCCTCGATACCAAAGGGAGAGTTACCATTAACAGTCTATATAGGCAAGCTCGAACTCCTCACACCATTCTGTGTAGTAGACATTGACTCTCCATATACTGCCATAATGGGAAGACCATGGCTACATAGTTTAATGGGAGTATCTTCAATGCATCATAGAAGAATCTGATTCCCAACACCAACTGGGATAGCTGAAATAATGGGAGATCCTGTTGAAGCTCGTGTCTATAATGAAATTGACGCTCGAAGCAAGATTCGGGAAGTCAGAGAAAACAACTAAAGATAACAGAATCTAGCATCAAAGAGTTTATTGCTGAAGTAGAGGCAGGGATGACTACGGCTTCCATGGAAAAACCAAGATCAATTCCACAATCAATCATAGGGTCTGATAGGCAAGGAAAAGGCCAGTGGTACAAGGACAAGGATCAATTCGTGATAACAAACAATAATCAAAGTGGTGCATCGACATCGAAGTCATGTTACAATACCATCCACCAAAGAAGAGCCCTTCTGGACAGGCTTGTATGTCATCAAAATGGCAATGGGAAATGACACGTATAGTCTGCTCAACTGCGAGGGAAGGCGATTGAGAACCCCAGTCGAAGGAAAACATTTGAAGCATCTTGATTAATTTCCATATGTAATCAAGGCATTTCAATCATTAAAAGAATAAATTAAAGGATCGTTTGATCTGGTTATCTCAATTCAAAATCTAGATCCTATTCGATTAGGCATATCTCCCTTAAGGCCTCGACGCCATATAAACGAAAAGGCCATGATGCCATATCTTCTCTAAGGCATCGACGTCATATATATATAAAGGCCTTGACGCCAATTATAAAAAGTTCTACCGGTGTTAGTCACAAAACTGAGGCACATGTAGTCGTAAGGGCCATACAAGCTACATGGCACAGTCATCTACCCACAAGATACCCCGTTAGCGGTGGGTACTTTGCATCGAAGCTATATAAGATAGAGGCATTTGGACCCACTAACACGCGACCTATGGGACCTCCTTAATGAGGCGTCGCGGGGATGATAAATGGGATTAACATCTACCATTAGGGTGGATGGAACCCCACGACAGCTAATTAGCTTACATTCACGGGAATGGTAAGCAATTTATGCAGCCAAGGGACCTCCTCTAAAATCAAAAATATAGCCTCGAGGAAGGGCAGACGAGAATGGAAGAGTCGAATTCCAGGCCGCTATAGGAGAACAATACCATATCTAAGCTCTATCTTTGACCGACACTCCCCCATTGTGCTGCTTGATTATCGAGGTCAAAAGTAGCTACCTACCATAAGATTCCGACTTTACTTAGGCAAAATGGGTACCCAAAGTATTAAACTAACGCCTCCCCGGAGGATACTCGATATCTTCGATACCTACCATAAGCTCCTATGTACTGAGGCAAACCAGGTACCTACGCCCTCGATAGCCAGTGTGTTAGAGCATGTCTCGGTCAACCTCACTAAGTGTTGGTATGTCAAGCTTAGTTGTCAAATGTAGTGATCAAAACTCGACCACTAAACAACACACACATTAGCTAAAGTCATGAGTGAGTTAGCTTTAGGTTGTGGAAGATTTTGGTAGGATTTGGAATCACTACTTAAAGAGTTGAAGGAAGACTGAAGATCAAACGAAGACATCTGGCTTCATCATTTGAGAGGTTAATGAATCTAAATAATGTGATTCCAATATCTTTTACACTTGTGCTACAAAAGACAAAAACATAACTCTCTTCTTGAGCTTTACGTTATGACTTGATCACTTGTGATCAGTGTGTCTTAAGATTACTCCACTTTATCGCTTGCGATATTTGTGATGAAGTTATGACGTTCCAATATTGCTTAGAGCTTTCTTTTCTTCTCCGTCTCTAAGTAATATAAGGTTTTTCCTAAAACCTTCGAGCTGGGTATAAGATTTAATCCATCACAGTATTGTGTCTCTACTTACCTAGTCTGACTCTGTCGGATTGATTAGCAAATAGTTGTATGATCTAAATGTAAGTGAGATCGTGACTCATACTTATGTTGTGTAGACTCGTTATACTGTTGTTCCGAGCATCGAATGCCACGTCTTGGTTTGGCCCTGAATACTGAAGTTCTGGATAATTTACTTGATTATGTATATGAACATCTCGCATGCCATATTAAGCTTCTGGATTCCGAAACCATATTCTTGTTATCTCAACTTATGGATTTTCAATGTTCGAAACCTCAATGTAGGTTTTGGTAAAACCAAACGTTGATTTCGAAACCATAATCTGGTTTTCATATCCGTGAGTTATTGGTCCGAAACTTAAATATTGTGACCAATGAGACAACATGAGTTTGAAACTATGTTTGTTGGCTAACAATGACTTGAGAATCAAGATCAATGAATCTTGACCATGTGAGTTCTAAAAGGTCGAAAAGACCCTGGGGTTTCCTAAAGGTTTATGTGAACCGGGAAATATAACATGTGCGTCAAGGCTAAAAAGGTGTGATGCTGAAACGGTGCTTGACCACATGGACTCTCAAGTTCGACACCAAACATTTGTGATAACTCCAATATGTGTTTCTTGTTTCGAAACCTTAACCAAGGTTTTGTTAAACAAAATCTAGATATCGAAACCTCACTTTGGTTTCGCTATATGGAAACTTGATTTGCGAACCTTAATTTAGTTCTGGTCATATAATGAACTTTAGATTTCGAAACCTTAATTTGGTTTCTGCCAAACAGTATGTAGGTTTCAAAACCTTAATATGGTTATCTCAGAATGCGTATTTTCGCAGTTCAAACTCTGTCATTATAATTTGTGCATCAACGAATTAATGAGTTTGATATTCTCGGTTTGAAGTTTCAATTAGTTCATCTTCAATGTACAACTAAGTTGTTTGAGTCATCATCAGAAATATGGTTAGTCGCTCTAGTTAGTAGACGCATGATTTCTGATCATACTGTACGTGATTAGATCTTCGTATGATTTTACTACTCGATCAAATATTCATTTGATTATTCATTTGATGTTCTGATTTGAATTCTTGGATATCATTAACGTGATTATCTACATTGGAATCAAGAATTCAGGGGATTCAACATTTTGATATTGCTCGTTTGAATCATGCACTGTACTTTCATGGTATATCTTTCTGCGTGATTCGGAATGTCTCTTGAACCTACGTGTTCACTTAAGCTTAACACACAAGGCTTTTCCACGTCTGTAAGGATACGTTTATGCGGAACGTTGAACCACGTTGGACCAGATCCCACTTCCACCTAGGATCGTTCTGGCCCATCCAGCAAAGCCTAGGAAGTGATGTCGACATTATTAAAGCTGATGACGACATTTGGAAGTAATAATACCTTAAGGAGATTTTCGAAAATAAAGGACACGTTTCGAATTGAGCTCTTTCCCAGGGAACATATTTGGTAAGCACCATATTTCGAATTAATGAAATATCCAAATATACCTTATGAGTATTATGTGCTTTGTTTACTATTGGCCAAACATTTATTGAAAATATATTTTCATTTATGAATTATATTTTTCTTTAATGTAAAATGTCATAGTATTAGATCTCATTAAATGCTATGAGTCTAAATGAGAAATTTCGGAACTAATATGGAAATGTGCTTCAATGAATTTCCGAAATTAAGTTAGCCTCATTTCAAAGCTAAGCCTTAGTCAATATAAATAGGAGTGTATCGCTCCTGAAAGCTTTATCCCTCTACCAATCTCTTCTTCGTAATTGATAGCTTGTGTCTACCGCTTTTCTTTTTCAGTTACCTTTGAGCTTTTGCTCTTGGTCTAGAATTGCGTGAAAGTCTTCTCTAGAGATCAAGAAGCCTAGAAGTACCTCTGCGGGAAACTAGTTTATGTTTTACTAGTCTTATTTGTTATGTTCTATCACGTCTATCAAACCTTGCGATCTTGTTTATTCTGTGGTCCTTCTCTTCTGCAATAAGGCCACTCAAGATCGTTGTGATTAGAACATACTCTTTATCTATTAACCTGGATTTGTCAGCAAGCCGCTTTCGGTTTGTGTGCCTAAACTATATATATTAAGTGGAATCAAGATTGTTGTTATTAGATTTGTTTTTTGCACGTACACTGTTCTTCAAGGTCATATCATATCGTACTTGCTACAACTATCTGCTTGATTCCAACTGGGATGACAAGGTTGCTCTTTCGAGAGTTTAGGATTTGAAACCTTGATCGATATCACGAGGTGTTTATTGCCTAAGTAAACTCAATATCCTCGCTCTTTGTGTAAAACGACTTCGTTGAAATATATGTTAGTTACCAAGGATATCATCTAGCGATTTGACCTGTCGCTATTTGGTTGTTGTCCATAAGGTTGTAATCGTGCGATTGGAGGTCGGGTAGCGATAGTCCTCGCGACGGGCTGTGAAGCAACTCTTGTGTAAGACAGTAAAGGACGTCTGTTTGCGTAAGGGAGTACGTGCGTGACCACCTTGTTGTGGTTGGAGGCGTAGGAATACTGAGGGGAAATCTTTGTGACTAATAGTCGTACTAGGGTCATATTGTCTGCACCAACTAGTCTGAAGTCTGAGAGTAGGTGTGTTGGCGGCTTAATTCTAAAGAGTATTCAAACTGGACGAGGTCCCGGGGTTTTTCTACGAGTTTGTAGTTTCCTCGTTAACAAAAATCTTGTGTGTACTTTACTTTACTTCCGCGTTATATTTGATTTGTCATTTATAATTAAAGTATCATGCTTGGTTGTTGACATAGCCTTTCAGATTCTTGTATTGACTCCCTTGTGTGGATCAATCAGATCTGAAGGAGATCTTGTTCTTGAGTTCTTGATTACAGGAACCGTTCAAGGTTTGACTTATAGGTGGACTAAAATAAAAGATTGGTGGTGTACTCGATACCCTCGTCTTTTCACAGTGTCTGCTTGAGACCGGGCAAGTAGCGAAAAGCCTTTAGGAAGGGTGATCTGCAGCCCTTACTAGCTTGGTTTACTGCCTCCCACATCGAAGTATGCCCTAGAGTTGCACTCTAAGTAACCTTAGGAGCCTAGAATTTGCAAGGTAGAAAACTTCGCACCTGATCACGAGCTAATGTTTTTGCCTGAAAAACACTGCACCGTCTCTGGGTACTTTCGTAGTGCTCGAGATCAAAGTCGAACAAGACAAGCCTAAACCAAGTTAATGGCCGTTCAAGTCTTGCTTCGGTCACAGAGAGGATAGAGGTTGATCTAGGGAGGGAAACAGTGAAAGAAACTTGAGATCAGGTTGAGGATACGTGTTTCTGGGTGTAAGAGTTCAAGATCTCCGTCGTAAGGGTGACTGGAAATCTCCAAGGCTAGAAGTGTGTTGAATTGCTTAGGTATTTGTGCTCTGAGGTGTAGATGGTGAAAATGGGAGAGGGGCAAAATTGTAAAACTACTCTCTAACCACGCCTTATTTGAAGGCAATCGCCTACTCGGGCGCATCCCTATCGCTCAGAATGCAACCTATTCTACGAGCTGAAAGTACTCTCTATGAGTTCTCTCTTATAACTCCCGGTGGAGAGGATGATATCATGGTACAGTACCAATAACCCCACCGACACGTAAACCCGTTAATCTACTTCATATCGACATCGCCTTGAATTCCTCGATATCAGGACTAGATTGCTCAGTGGTACGCAGTGGAGAGTTAACTGAGATGCATCCTCACGGATTTCCTCTCAAAACATGACTCGACATCCGAGTCTCAATGAAAACCTCAGAAGTACCACAGCTCCAGGACTGCTCGGAGCTCTCTGAGAGGCATACAATAGCATAAACACGCTTGAACAGATCACTCTCTAAACACAAAATGATCTAATATACCATGGATAAACACGCCATGACTTCAAGTACGCCATAGCGCAAGCCCGCACCATGACCAAAGAAGCGTAGCCAGAGCGCTAGCTGAAACAAAGTTGACCCATGAACCATGGCGCCACAACGAAAATTGGCCTTGGCCATAGAAGTGCGTAGCGCCATGGCGCTAATAGAAATTGGCCTTGGCCGCCACAACAAAAAAACTGGCCTTGGCATTAGCCAAGGCCGTGGAATCCTAAGACTATGGCGCCATAAATGCATGGCGCCATGAAAACTTAACCTTGGCCATAACCATGGCACCATAAATGCATGACGCCATGAAAACTTAACCTTGGCCAGAGCCAAGGTGCCATGCTATGGCGCCATGAGTCCCCGGCCTTGGCCAACGGCCAAGGCCACCCATACACACCCACTATGCATGTCTCTAAAGACGCCACACTCGCGTTGGCCGCAGAGTCATAGCGACACAAGCCTAATCAAACTCAACACAATCATGCAATATCTGCATACCACTCGAGATATTAAAACATCACACGGGGGATAACTTTAGGGGTATTGGTCTGGCGGTCTACGGCAGTTAGAAATAAACTGATAGAGATGATGGACAGTTACGAGAAGGTGGTGCTGAGTGGACATGTTCTACACGATTCTAGCAGTTACAGAGCACAACTCATGTCCTCCACTCCTCCACTCTTCCACGACTTCCACCTTCTATGTCGAGAGATCAGGGTGAGTTCAACATTATAAATAGAGGCTTCCTCTATCTTCCAAGGCAGAACAACTAGAATATTCAGAACACTCGAATACACCAGAGCCTCAGAGCAAACACTTGAGCAATTCAACATACTTCTAGCCTTGGAGATTTCCAGTCACCTTCACGACGGAGATCCTGAACTCTTACACCCAAAACACATCCTCAACCTGATCTCAAGTTTCTTCGTTGTTTCCCTTGTTCGACTTTGATCTCGAGCACTACGAAAGTACCCAGAGACGGTGCATTCCAGGTAAAAACACTTGGCGACCACAGTGGGAGATCAATCTCTCGGTCCCAGAAGATTTTTCTTGGGGAGACGGCTACTCTAGGGACGATGGCGCAAGAAACTCATCTTAATACACCAATCCACATCGAGAACTTCACCGCTTACGACAAATCAGCAAAGGAGGAGGCTACCCTTCTCATCGAAAAGCTATGCGAACTCCTCCATTTTTTAAAGGGAAAACGTGTAAACACGTTCGACGCTCTTAACCGCATCGCTTTCGAAGCAAACCTAACTCCAACCATAGCCATGATCTCCGAAATTTCCATAACAGCTGATACGCAGACGCAAGACATCACCTTCACCGACAAGGATATGATGGTTGAAGAGGGACACAACCGCGCTCTCTACGTAACCGCTCACATCAAAGGTACGGCGTTCAAGAGAGCGCTGGTCGACACCGGAGCTGCTCGTATTGCAGCAGCAAGTGGTGTCCATTGGAACGAAGCCGAGGTGGATGATTCAAGGATAGCAGAGATAGACTCCCTGGACTCAAGGCGAACCAAAGCAGAAAAACACATAGAAATGTATCGGAAAAGACTCTCTCGAGCATACAACAAAGTTGTGAAACCAAGAACTTTTCAAGTGGGGGACCTGGTGCTGAAGACGGCAAAATACATCCAACAAGACGCCACGGCACCAAAATTCGCTCTGAAGTGGGAAGGTCCGTATGTTATCTCTAAAGCATCTGCGAGTGGGTACAATAAGATAGTCACCATGGATGGAAAAGCAGAGGGGATTGTCATCAACGTCAAGTGGCTGAAGGCGTACTACGCTTGAAAGGGAGGTCGCTGGAGGATAAGAACCGCGACGAGAGGGCCAACAGGAAGGTCAGGGAGCCATGGCGCCACAACCCATGGCGTCCCATTAAAAAAATAAATAAATAAATAAATAAATAAAATAAAATAACGGCGCCATGAGTATGGCGCCCCAACCCATGGCGCCACAACAAGAACAAGGGGATGGAGCCCATGGCGCCCCAACCCATGGCGCCACAACAAGAGCAGGAAGGGGATGGAGCCGCAAGCACGAATCTCCCAATACACGGAGAAAAGACAAACTCTGCAAGGCCGCGCAGGCGGGTACAGGCTCAACGTCACACTGCACCAAGACTCAACAAAGCCCTCCATCACGGCGGCAGCAAAAGGGGACGAAGTACAACCCCACTCAGCCGAAGAGTCACTCAGGCGAGTTCACGGCTTCATATCAAACGAAATCAAGATCGCATTCGAAGGACGATCATCACAAGGAAGAGACAACGAGCAAACTCAGAGACACGGGGACACATGGGGACTTAGGTCAGAAAAGAGAAATTTCATTCTTTTAGATAAAATGCCAAGTTTTATTTGAAATAAAAAAATGGAGATTAGTACATTTCGTTCATGAATACCAGAGCTCTAAATAATAACACTCTCTCAAACCTAAGCCTTTCCCTCGTCAAGATACTAAAACTAGACTTTCAGAAAAATCCATCCAACAAAGAATAGTCTCGCTTATAAAGCATCTCCACTCTCTGGCGAAAAACATCGTTCTTCTTCTTCAGATTCTCAATCACCTCATTAACCTTGTTAGACTCTTCAACCAAAGCTTGTTCCTTAGCCCGAATGACTTTCAACATTCGGCCAGCCTTGTCGGATAACCCTTCCAGATCCCTTTCGGCACGGAGGAGAGCCCTCGAACAGGGGAAGACGTTAGAGACCATCCCAGCGCGATCCACCTTCACGATCTCGAGTTGCTGACGAAGCCAGCCCATGTTGCACATCAAAGCCTCTAAAACAGCAATGCGGCTCTCCCACCTCTGGATTATCCCAGAGGTTACGTCATGCAGTTTCTCCTCTCCCATCTCCTTTATCACAGGGAGAAGCAAGGAAACCATGGTCACCATAACAGGAGTATCCTTCATCAACTGGTTGGTAGCGACGTGGCCGTACTTTTTCCAAATCTTCTTATAAAGGTCTGCATAAAGAGTCGGCACAAGGAAACCACCAATAGATCTATGTTCCTCAGAAAGGGAAACCATCTCTGGATCGAAAGGAAGACCGGCTCCCGAATGGTCGACGTCATCTATTCCTAGGCCAACGTCATCAAGAACTGAATCACCATTAGATGAAGGACCAGTATTATCAGCGCCACCATCCTCGTCGTCTTCATCCACAACAACGACTGAAATTGGGGAATAGGTCGGAGAGCCTCCCTGGACAGATTTCTTCCTCTTAGGGATACTCGCACGTTTCATCTTGCGAGGTTGCACCCTGTGAAAGGGAGGATAATATTCAATTAGAAGAAAACGAAAGAAAAGACCAAGCTAAAATGGGATAGAAGATTTACTGGATCCCCTGTCGAGGTCTGAGCAGGCGGAGGAACCTCTTCAAAACTCGACCTTCCAGCACTCAAACGACCTCGACTCTGAGTCACCATGACCCTGCACTGCAATGTTATCACCCTTGTCAGTAGAACAGGCGTACAGGTGTAATAAAATTACAGGAAGACACTTACCGGACTAGGAATCCACGTCCTCCGCTTCACATAGGCTTCTCTCTGTGAAGACGAACCAGAGTTGCTCTCGTCGGCCATGATCTCAGAGACTCTCTGTTTGGTGTAAGCTCTTCTCTATGAAGACGAACCAGAGTTATCACTGCCAGCCATGGATCTAAAAAATCACACACTACGGAGAAACTTACACGAAGGGATGAAGACGGAGCTATAGTGTCACAGTCACCGCATATATGTGTATATGCACACTATGGAACCCTAAGAATTGGATGTGCCGCACACGGAGCGGGATGCTGACTCAATCCCAAGACTCACGCAAGATAGAGACGGAACTGCATTCGAAGTCCTGGTCAAAGTCTGCCAACAAACTCACGCGAGATCCTCTCGAAGATTTCTCGGGAAGAAAAAGGGATTCGAACTAAGAAACCGGTAATCCTTCACCTCTTCTTTTATTTAACAACACCAGTGACAGCACGAAAGTGTGATCCCGCGTCTATATGGAGCTAGAAACCCTAAGAGCTCCTTGGTCAAGTCAAGATGACTACAAAGCCAACCCTCTCAACCCGAGGATGGAACCGCGAGGCCTGTAGGGGCCACACCTAGGACGCCCTGAACCTCATATTAGGAAATCCTTGTCACCCTGTCACCTGCCTCATCCTACGTCACCCGCGAAAGTGAAGAATCCCTGTCTAATAACACGTCTGTATTTACATACGAACTTACCTTTAGTCCATTCTGCGAGACCCTCTGCTAACACTGA
The DNA here is from genome assembly GCA_023529015.1 of Papaver nudicaule. Lineage (NCBI taxonomy): Eukaryota > Viridiplantae > Streptophyta > Magnoliopsida > Ranunculales > Papaveraceae > Papaver > Papaver nudicaule. Next base: position 53,260 of record JAJJMA010319755.1, read on the forward strand.
ATAGAAAAAATTGAGACAATTGAGGTTGCCATCACCATCCGAGTTCTTAGTATGAAACATTACTGTTCCACACTAACCAGGGGACTTAATGTAGATGGTGAAAAATGGGAGAGGGGCAAAATTGTAAAACTACTATCTAACCACGCCTTATCTGAAGGCAATCGCCTACTCAGGCGCATCCCTATCGCTCAGAATTCAACCTATTCTACGAGTTGAATGTACTCTCTATGAGTTCTCTCTTATAACTCCCGGTGGAGAGGATGATATCATGGTACAGTACCAATAACCCCACCGCCACGTAAACCCGTTAATTTACTTCATATCGACATCGCCTCCAATTCCTCGATATCAGGACTAGATTGCTCAGTGGTACGCGGTGGAGAGTTAACAGAGACGCATCCTCACGGATTTCCTCTCAAAACATGACTCGACATACGAGTCTCAATGAAAACCTCAGAAGTACCACAGCTCCAGGACTGCTTGGAGCTCTCTGAGAGGCATACAATAGCCTAAACACGCTTGAACATATCGCACTCTAAACACAAAATGATATAATATACCATGGATAAACACGCCATGACTTCAAGTACGCCATAGCGCAAGCGCGCACCATGACCAAAGAAGCGTAGCCAGAGTGCTAGCTGAAACAAAGTTGACCTTGGCCAAAGGCCATGGCCGTGGCGCCTTAAATCATGGCGCCATAGAAGTGCGTAGCTCCATAGAAGTGCGTAGCGCCATAGCGCTAATAGAAATTGGCCTTGGCTGCCACAACAAAAAAACTGGCCTTGGCCTTAGCCAAGGCCGTGGAGTCCTAAGACTATGGCGCCATAAATGCATGGCGCCATGAAAACTCAACCTTGGCCAGAGCCAAGGTGCCATGCTATGGCGATATAATCATGGCGCCATGAGTCCCCGGCCTTGGCCAACGGCCAAGGCCACCCATACACACCCACTATGTATGTCTCTAAAGGCGCCACACTCGTGTTGGCCGCAGAGTCATAGCGACACAAGCCGAGGAATTTCAGACATGATGTGGAGGAACAGATAAAAGTCGAAATACAAAAGCTGTTGGCAGCAGGATTCATCAAACCAATCCAACACACTACTTGGCTGGCCAACGTGGTACCTGTCAAGAAAAATAACGGCCAAATACGTTGTTGCGTCGACTTCAGGGACCTGGATAAGTGTTGCCCGAAGGATGATTTCCCGCTCCCAAACATCGACATGCTTGTAGACGCTACCAGTGGGCATGCCATGTTCTCCTTCATGGACGGGTATAGCGGATATAATCAAATAAAGATGTACGAGCATGATGCCCCAAGAACGGCATTTCGGACGCCCCTCGGAAATTTCTACTACACAGTTTTGTCGTTCGGTCTGAAGAACGCGGGAGCCACTTACCAACGAGCAATGACAGCCATCTTCCACGACATGATGCACAAGCAGGTCGAGGATTACGTGGAAGATATAGTCGTGAAATTCGAGACTAGGACATCACACATAGAGGTTTTGCGACGCGTATTCGAAAGATGTCGAGAGTACAAACTGAAGATGAACCCTTTGAAGTGCGCCTTTGGAGTTTCTTCGGGGAAGTTTCTCGGATTCCAAGTAACTGAAGAAGGAATCAAGGTCGACCCGTCCAAGACCCAAGCCATTACCGCCATGCCACCACCACAGACGGTGAGGGAACTGAAGAGCTTCATGGGTAAAGTATCCTACATTCGACGCTTCATCCCGGGACTTGCTCAATTCGTGGCTTCGTTTACCCCCTTGATGAGGAAAGATGCCACATTCGCATGGACATCCGTCCAACAAGAAGCGTTCCGCAAGATCCATCAATTACTCCTATCACCGGCAGTCATGAAATCTCCCGCATGAGAACGACCACTACTCCTCTACACTGCCTCGACCGACGTCGCAATCGTAGCGCTGCTAGCACAGGAGGACGAAGGTGGAGTCGAGTGCCCGGTCTACTACAACAACCGTACCTTGAAGGACGCGGAACTTCGATATCCCAAAGATGAGAAGGCGTGCCTGTCTCTGGTCTTCGCGGTGCAAAAACTTCGACATTATCTCCTTTCCAACCGAGTGGTCCTGATTGCGAAGGCGGATCCCATCAAATATCTCCTCTCGAAACCCGCCTTGATTGGGAGACCAGCCAAGTGGCTACTACAGATGTCCGATCACAAGGAGGGAACACTATAAGGGAAGAAAAAGATTAGAGTACCGAATAACTCGAAAGGGTAGCCACCAATAAAATGCTACGAAGAAAGGAACACGTCGAAGATAATTTGAGCCACGAAGAAAGGGATACAACCGAAGGAACAAATACCACGCAAAACGAATCAAAGGATAGCAAGATAAGGAAAGCTTCGAGGATGCCTCGGAGGTCCACCGACTTACTCGACAACTTCTGACACACCCACGATTGTGTATTTTGTCTTATTAGCTGTAACCCACTTGTAATTCGATCTATAAAAGGGGAGCCTAAGCTCAGTTGTAGGGGTTGGATTTTTTGATAAGCCTTGGGACATTTTGAAAGAGACTAGGTTAGTATAATTGTTCTCCTCAGGTCTTTAAGCACAAAATCCATGTAGCATTAGCCAGATAAATAATTTACATTAATGATACTCGGTTCTTTACTTTGTGTATTGTCATTTAATCCATATCGAAATAGTTCTCATTTGAAATCGATGCATTGTTTTACATCTGATTTACTCTATATACTTGATGTGATCATATTCTCCTGATGGTTGTTAGGTATAAGATCTCTATGCATATTTTATACCAACACAGAGTCATCGTTAGAAATATGGTTCGTCGCTCTAGTTAGTTGACACATGATTTTTTATCAATGTTGTACGTGATTAGATCTCTGTATGGATATACTACTTGATCAAATATTCAATTGGTTATTCTTTTGATGTTTTGATTTGAATTCTTGGATATCATTAACGTGACTATCTATATTGGAATCGAGAATTCATAAGATTCAACATTTTGTTATTACTCGGAGAATGATACACGGTACTTTCATTGGTATATCTTTATTGTATGATTCGGAATGTCCTTGAACCTACGTGTTCACTTAAGCTTAACACACAAGGCTTGTCCATGTCTGCGATGACACGTTTATGCGGAACGTTAGCCACATTGGACCCGTTAGAGCATTGCTCGGTTGAACCCACTAATATTGCTATCTCAAGTTAGTTGTCAAGTTTAGGTCACAAAAACACAATCCTTGATAAGTTTACTCTACAACCTCGGACTAGGAGACGAAGACCGCTGAAGACAAGACCGAAGCTTACTACTTAATAAATCATTACGTCCTCGCTAAAGGTTAGAAAGGTTTTCTTTTCCATGTTTCGTATTTGCCATTTCTATCATACCAATAGTCTATGATGTTGTTTATATGATACGAAGGCATTCTAGGACTCTTCGCCTTTGCATTTGTCACATCCGTGATATTATGTATAGGTAGAGTATGTTGAATTGTCTCTCGAAATGACCTCAACGGTGAACGCGTACATGAACGCGTACATGTGTTGCTTAAATGCATTCTAGAGAACGAGCGGGTCTGTATGAACGCGTACATACGAGTTCACAGATTTCTCCTGAATTCTCCTGAACTCCTTTTAACAGCTCTATGAACGCGTACATATAAGCCATGAGAAAACTTCCAACTTTCATATCTTGAAGTTTTTGGTCTAGGCATGATTAGTTCTCAGACTTGTCATTACTTGGCCCATGGAATTCAACTACTTAATCCAAGCGATGTTCAAACAATTATTTGGACCAGAAGTCGCAAGCGATGTTCAAACATGATTTGGACCAGAAGTCGCAAACCTTCAAATCAAGGTTGAGTCTTCTTTAACTATTGGCCTAGTCTAAAGTTAATAGAAGATTGAGAACGGGTATTCAAGCTATGGACCTTTTTAGTTCCGGAACTTGCTTGAGCCCTACTCAAGGTTGCTTAAACTTTAAGCAAAGCCTCCCTCGGTGATCACTGTAAATAAATGACCTTCTGCAAGATACAATCTCAATCCTCTTCACATCTGTGTATCCTTGCATAAAGGTTGGTCGTCATCTCGAAGTCCTTTTGGACTACGACTATTGAAAGACTTCACTTGAGGATCGTGAAGCACAGGTCGGAAGTTAAATTCTTGATCCTGTATCTTGGGTCGATTGAATATTTTCAATCTTATCACGACCAAGATTTGATAGAAACTTCATAAGGTAGATCTTGAATTGTAAACCCTAGAAGTTCCTTAACGCATATTCACGAACTAGGTTTAATACTAAGTTCTTCAAGCGTTAGGAGGTAAAGTTGTTTAGGCTAGATCAATAAGCCCTATTCGACAAAACAGATTTCCATTAACCTTGACTTTAAGTCTAAAGGAAATCACAATCGTATTCTCGTTTAATTACTTGGATACTTTTAGGCGTCCTGTTAGAAGAAGGGTAGCGCTAGTCTTCACGAAGGGAAGTGGAGCAACTCCTAGGCCTGTAAAGGACGTCAGCTAGGGGAATCAAGTACGTAGGTTTCTGCGGGAGCCAAGAGACGTAGGAGCACATTGGTAGCTGAATTGCTTGTAGGGTGAATTGAGTCTCGATATATTCCAGTCCGAAGTCTGAGAGTAGGCTAGCGTCTGTATTCGGTTAATACTGAGGGTGTTCACATCTGGACGAGGTCCCGGGGTTTTTCTGCTAGGTTTGTAGTTTCCTCGTTAACAAAATTATAGTGTCTTGCATTACTTTTCCCTTTCGCATTATATTGTCTCTGATCTATATAATTGAAGTAATTGCAAATTTGTTGATTCGTAACCTTTGAGTG
>JAJJMA010319761.1:0-10299 GCA_023529015.1 Papaver nudicaule
TGGGTGTACTGTGTAAGATCTAACCATTGGGATTTTACACAGTTACATTTTGGCGCTAGAAAAGGTTTTGAACTTGTTTTCCTCAAATTTTTTTCTCGTATACTTGCTCTGTTAAAAGTATCATACGTTCTTTTGTTTCTATATATAGTATGATTTTATCGCCGATAGCGTTACTACCTCTCTGTTATTTCCATTTGGAGACATTTGGCTTGCTGTTGCTTCTCATACTATTTTGGGACGTTATGCTCGCCATGAGATATTTCTTCATGACTTTGCTTCTATCTTGCTATACATGGCATGCTATGCAACTTGTTATAAAGATTTTCTTGTAGAGTGTTACTATGATTAGAAAGCATTAGAGTATTTTTAGTATGCTATGGCGAGGGATCAGGATTCCGAGTAGACACTTTTTACCATTTAAAGGAAACCATGCTGTGTTGAGTGCTGGTATGCTTATAGACAATGATTGACCGGCCTGCTTGAGCAATTTCATCACATATTTCAGTTTTCTCACATGAGCAGTAGGAAACTTGGTCCCTTGAAAGGAAAATTGTTGTTTTTGGTAGGATTTTCAAATATAGATATATATTTCAGGCCAAAAGAGCATTAGTTCTGGTGTTTAGCATGAATTTCAGTTTCATAGAAAAAATTACATCCTAAAATCTTGTTAAGCTATTCTTTAAGATGCTGGTCGTACTATTACTTTGATTTCAAACTCGCAATCACATAGGATGTTTTTGCAATTTTTTGTCATGCTTAGGTCACCATCTACACATCACGTGAGGAAAAGTTGTTCTTTTTGTATTTCATTCATCAATATTCTGAAAAGTAACCCAACTAACTTGTTTGGCATTTACCCACAGTATTAACAGAGCAATACTGTCAGGAAGTGTGTTTGTCTTCTTTTCACAGAAGTATGCAATACTGGATTTCATCGCCAACCCAACCACATATATGCACTCAGCCAACTCAATAGAAGGCTCGGGGAAGTCTGAGGATCAAAACTTATAGCAATTAAAGGAACCATCGCCGATGGGAGAGCCAGAGTTACATTTCACGGCGGTGGAACCTACAAAAGATATTAATATCGGCGATGATAAGGATCCAAAGATGGTAAAAATTGGTACTCTACTAAATGAAGACGAGTCGGCGAAGTTACAAGCACTACTCAAGGAGTATGTTGATGTCTTTGCTTGGGGCATGAATGAGATGCCGGGGATTGACTCGGCGATAGCATGTCACAAACTCGATATTGATCCAAAGGTCAGACCATTCAGGCAAAGAATAAGGAAATTGGCCCCAGCTTATAAAGAGGCTGTGGAGGCAGAAATTGACAAAATGAGAGCGTCTGGTATAATAAGACCAGTACAATATCCACAGTGGATAGCCAACATGGTTGTGGTGCCAAAGAAGAACAAGGGAGTAAGGATCTGCATTGATTTCAGTGACCTTAACAGAGCCTGTCCTAAGAATAGTTTCCCATTGCCGAGTATTGACCAGACTGTGGATGCTACATCAGGTCATGAGTTGCTATCATTTATGGATGGTTATTCAGGATATAACCAAATACCTTTGGCGGAGGAAGATCAGAAGCATACAGCTTTCTTCTCCACTAAGGGGTTATTTTGTTACACTCGGATGCCGTTTGGATTGAAGAATGCTGGCGCTACTTATCAAGAGATGGCACAGAAAATGTTTGAGAAATGGATTGGGAAGACGATGGAAGTCTATGTCGACGACATGCTTGTCAAGAGTAAGAAGAAACAAACTCATATGGAAGACCTAAGAGAAATATTTAACCATATACGTATTACTAAGCTCAAAATCAATCCAGCGAAATGCGTTTTCGGCGTGACTTCAGGAAAGTTCTTGGGATATGTCGTCACCAAGAAGGGAGTGGAAGCTGATCAAGCCAAGGTTAAAGCAATCATAGAGATGCCCTCGCCGGTCACTGTAAAAGATGTTATGCGACTCAATGGGACTTTGGCGTCTCTCAACAGATTCATCTCCAGATTTTCCGATAAGTGCAAGTTGTTTTTCCAGACATTGAAGAAAGGAGAAAAGTTCAACTGGACCGAGGCACATGAAGCTGCATTTCAGGGTATTAAAAAGTATCTCGCTACTCTCCCAGCAATCCAACCACCTGAGCACGGCGAGGAACTCAGAGTATATCTCGCCGCTACACCTTTTGCTATAAGTGCAGTGCTTGTAAGAACCAAAGGTGGAGAAACACCTATATACTACATCAGTCGAACGTTACAAGGAGCAGAGAAGAATTATACCAAAATAGAGCAGTTGATTCTGGCTTTAGTTTTCGCATCTCAGCGATTACGCCCATATTTTCATGCCCATCCTATTGTGGTCCTCACCAAAACTCCTATAGAATCTATCTTGCACAGCTCTCAGCGAGTGGGGCGCATTGCCAAATGGAATCAACAAATTGAGCAGTTCGGCGTTCAGTATGAAATACGCACAGCTCAGCGGTCTCAAGTCATAGCAGACTTCCTCGCCGACTTCCCAATAGATGAAGAGGAAGAAATAGAAGAAATCCCATCCTCCTTGGATGAGCAAGAGCACGAAGTACCAGATTTATTGAAATGCAGGCCTGATGGATGGGAGGCTTATGTAGATGGTTCGTCAAACAAAGAAGGAAATGGAATTGGAATTGTCCTTATCTCACCAAAAGGAGCAAGGATAGTGCACTCGCTAAGGTTAGAATTCCCGGCGACTAATAATGAGGCAGAATACGAAGCAGTCATTCATGCTATGCGAATACTCATTGAAATGAAAATTAGCAATGTTAGATTGACAAGTGACTCTCAGCTGGTGATTCGACAAATATCTGGGCGGTACCAAACAACAGACCCATCTATGCAGAAGTATCTAAAACTTGCTAGGGAGTATGCCCAGAGGATCATAGGTATCAAGTTTCGTCACATCTGCAGAAAAGATAATAGGCACGCCGATGCATTGGCGTTTATCTCTTCGATGATGACGGACCCAGATGTTCCTTCAATAGCTATTGAAAGGGTAATGCAGCCATCAGTAACAGCACCAAGGCAATGGGAAGTATTAACAACAAGTGTTGAAGAATCAGCAGAAACAGATTGGAGATCGCCGATACGATATTACTTGGACCGCTTAACCCTGCCAGGAAATCAAATTTTAGCTCATCAGGTTATCAGTCGCTCGGCGAATTATGAACTCCGAGATGGAATACTATATCGCCGATCATTCTCCGGACCCCTACTGCGATGTGTATCAAGTGAAGAAGGTAATAAATTATTAAAGGAGATTCATGAAGGAGACTGTGGAAATCATGGTGGTCAAAGAGCTTTAGCCTTGAAGGTCAGAATGCAAGGGTATTACTGGCCTTGGATGAATAGAGATGCAAAGGAATATGTTCAGCGATGCAAACCATGCCAACTATATGGAAGAAGAATTAAAGCGCCGGCAACATCTTTAAATTCAGTGCTTAGCCCTTGGCCTTTCGCCAAGTGGGGTATTGATATTATTGGTCCACTAACTACGGGTTCCGGACAACGGAAATATATTATTGTAGCAACAGATTATTTCACCAAGTGGTGTGAAGCTAAAGCTATCAGGAAGAAAACGGGACAAGAAGTGTTCACATTCATCTGGGAGAACATATTTTGCAGATTTGGTGTTCCGGCGGAGATATGTACCGATAATGGGAAAGAGCTGGTCGGCGACAACATAAGGAAGTTACTCGCCCATTACAGTGTCAAACTGGGAAAATCAACTCCCTTATACCCTCAGAGTAATGGCCAAGCAGAAGCCACCAATAAGACTATCGGAATGGGACTGAAGAAAAGATTGGAAAAGCATAAAAAGGCATGGTGTGAGCATTTGCACAATGTCTTGTGGTCGTATAGAACTACAGTTCGAGAAGCAACTGGAGCATCTCCTTTCTTACTTACTTTCGGCGCCGAGGCAGTGCTTCCATCTGAAGTAATTCTGCCCACTACAAAGCATGAGGCATGGGAAAAGAATCTGAACACAGATCTAATCCTAGCCAAGCTAGATGACTTAGAAGAGCAGCGACTGATCGCCCTTACACACATGGAGAATTATCATCGGCGATTAGCAAGAGAATATAACAAGCGAGTGATTCCAAGAGAATATTCACCCGGCGAGCTGGTACTCCGAGAAGTTCCCCCCTCTCAGCGAGAAGGGTGCAGAAAACTGGAACCTGTATGGGATGGCCCTTACGTCGTCAAAAGAGTGGCTGGACCAGGAGCGTATATACTAATTGATGAGCATGGCGTGCAACTCGAGCATCCGTGGAACGCCAGGTTCCTAAAGAAGTATTATCCTTGATGGATACCATGTAAAATCCGAAGTCTTGGGCGGGCATAATACCCAAGAAATCTTATTAGCTTGTATAAAATAACAGCAAATAAGATCCGGGGACGTAGGTTTGCTACCATGCGCCGAACCCCGTTAACAAATCATTGAGTCATTTGCACTTTCACTCACTGAGTAGTCTAACTGCAGTGATAGATAGAATTTCAAAGCTCCAAGAGCACAATAGCTGAGGCAAAATACTCAGTCGCAGGCTGTAAAAGCCAAATACAGAGGCACAAAGGCCCAAGGCAATAAATGCCATACAAAACCCTGATCAGGTATTAAGGCCAAGCGCCATCTTTAAATGCAGAACGCCCAAATCAATAAATCAACTAAGAGCCAAGATCTCTTATGCAGAAGACTTACTTCCATCGAGTGAACGCCCTTATCGTAACTGTTAGTCCAACCCAGGCTAGTTGTAAGACCAGTCGTGTTACTTGTTGATCTGTAAGTGTTTGTAAGGAAATAAGGTCCCCTTTTGCTGTAGCATCACATCGGCGGTTCCGCTGGTGTGCTAATCCGTCTAAGCCATAGCATCACTCCTGGCGGAGTGTATTGAAGTCTATGAGGGCAACCCATTCTACTTATATTAGATCGCCGACGGGCACAAGTAATGGTTACGGCTGGGTTCTACCCTGTTGCTCTGGGAAATTGTTAGTTCAATTTATAAGATATTGTTGGCGGTAACGAGGGCCAGGGCTTCACTCCTTAGAAAGTTAGCTCTTTCAAGATAAAATAAAAATGAGCAAACATGCTCATGGAAAATTGCATATGGGTAACAGATGACAGTAGACATAAAGACAACGTTCACCAAAATAACATTCAAAGGAAAAGGTTCAGTACAAGAAAATTAAGGATAGCAAGAAAAACGCAAAAAAGGGAGAAACACTTTGTCTATCACAGCATCTAGAAAGCAGAAGAAAAGCTACTCTAACACCTAGGATCCGCAAAAGGACTCTTGGGAGTAGGAGGCTTGTCCTGATCAAGGTCGCCGAGAAGATCTGCGCTTATGTCGCCTGTCCCACTATCATCAGGGTGGCAGTCATTTCTAACAGTCCCAGCAGCATTCGCCTCGTCAAGAGTTCTCGTGTCCCGTTCGTCGACGTCAATAACTACTTCAGTACTTTCCTCGACGACTGGTTGACTGGCATTAACAGTTGCCATTCCTGAAATTTGCTCGCCGATAGCTCCAGCGAAGGCTGCAAGGGATAGATTTTGTCCCTTAGGATTTTCATCTTCAGCTTCCTCTTCTGAGCTTTCGTCTTCAGACTCATAATTTTCTTCTTCCTCCTCTTCTTCATTCTCCTCTTCATTCTTTTCTTCACCCAGCACTTCTTTTCCTTTGATGCTTGCCTTTTCTTGCATGGCGAGCTGTTCTGGAGTGAGACGTTTGTAGGCCGAGGGAATCTCCACTTTATACTGAGGCAGGAATTTGTAAGCGAAATCCTGAGCACCGATGAAGGCAGCACTGATAACATCATCCTTGTGACGCTTCTCCCAATATTGGACACCTTCCATGGCTTCGGCGAGCTCAATCTGAATACCATCTCGGGCACTCTCCAAATCTTGAATCTTGCCAGCGCAGGAGGCATGGTCAAGAAGTTGCTTGTTAAGCTCGGCGAGTTGTTCAGCACAGGATTCATGCTCTTTGAGCTTTTCAGACAACTCATTTATCTTGCTGGGGCAAAGCTTGTGCTCCTTGAGCTGATCAGAAAGATCCTGAACCTTCATCTCCAGTTCATGGCAGCCTTTGATGATCTCTTGCTGCTGATCTGCTTCATTCCTTAGCCTTTGAATGGTGGCTGAGGCAAAGAAAGAGAGTGATATAAAAAATGGAAAATAAACGTAAGCATGATAAGCTACAAATAAATCCTATAAAAAGCTACCTTCTAGGTTGCGGACATGTTCTCGCATACCCTCTCGTGCTTCCGTAAACTGAGCCATATGGAACTCGAAGTTTTCGTTAGCACACGGACCTAACATTTGTTCTATACGGCGCTGTTGGTCGGAGCATTGCTTGTATAATTCGATCGTCAAATTTTCACGCCTCTCCGCCATATCTTTCCAGCGCTGAATCTGAAACTCGGCGGTCTCTTTCTCTGTGCTCAGGCTGATAACTTGAGTAGCCAACTTATCAGCTCTGGATTTCTCTTCTTTCCAGAGAAAGGAAGCTCGTTTATGACCAGTCTCGGCTTCTGTCTTGGCAGCGAGGGCCAGTTCCTCTCGGCGAAGTGCCTCATCACGTTGGTTAGTCATTTGGCCTAATTCTGAGCGAGTAACTTGATAAGTATCACAGAGATTTCTTATAATATCAACGTCTTGATCCAACTCTCGGCGACACCATTTAAGGTCCTTAACAAAAGTGAATAACTGACTACACTGCTTAAGGTTGCTATTACTAAGTCTCTCGATTTCGGATTCAGCTCGCCTAAGCCTATCATCATCGGAGGAATGGCAACCTTGGAGGGCAGGAAGTCTAAGGGTCGGCGAAAGAAGCAAATAAAAAAGCAAAATAACTAAACAAAAAAAAGAGATGTGAAGAAAACTTACTCTGCTGAGTGGTGACCGTCAGGCTCCTATCTCTGGCCTCATTCTTTAACCTCTCAACCTCTTGGCCACGCACCACGGCATCATGTTTCAGTTGACTGATTTGAGTCCTCAAGTTAATGTTCTCACGGCCAAGACCTTCAAGGGCCGAGCCAACACTCAAACAGTGGTGAAAGTGCTGAGAATACACAGAATAAGCATAAGTCTCAGATAATGACAAAAGCTAGGAAAGACGCAATTTCACAAAAACACTCACCATGTTGAAAAGGTTGAAATGCTCCTGATAAGGAATAACATCTGCAGCTGTATGAAATTTTGGGTGATGCACAAACCCAGGGCGACTATATTGTGCCAAGGTTTCATAATACTCATGGTCTGTGCAGTCATCTGCCACACTAAGCTTGTCGAAAGCCGCGGCGAGCATATTGGGAGCAGTCACTTGCAGGCATCCAGGTCCCTTAGCAGGCTGAGGAACAAGAGGATGCCGAGGCAACCTATCAAGAACGACTAAACCAGCAAGGTGAGACTCAAGGGCAGAAACAGCAGAAGTATGTTGAGCAGTTGGTAGGTTGGAATTCTTTGAAGAAACAGAAGGTTTGGAAGTATCTTGGCCACCAGAAATGTTGAGCTGATCCAGATCCATGTCAACATGATCATTGCTTTTGGAATATATTTCCGAGTCCGGATTCATGTCTTCTATATTTTCAACAGCAGGAGGATTGTTGGAACCACTCTTTGCAGACTGATCGACAAGCATGTTGGAAGAATTATCCTTGACAGATTGGTCGACGATGATCTCTGGATTTTCCTGGATAGGAATAGTTTCCTTGACGGGTAAAGAAGGAGTTGGTGGAGGAGGCAGATTCTTCGCAGCTAGTTGGCGAAGTTCTTCAGCTATCTCAGCGGGAGATGGCCTAGGTTTCTTTGGGCGCTGCAAATCGAATATCATCAAAGATACATCTATCAGATCTTGGAACAAGCAGAGGCAAATATAGATATATATTTTAAAAATATATTGGCATATATTTTTAAAATAAGTTTAAGTAAAGTGCTTGTTTCTAGATCTTCAGTTGGATCTTTGCTAACACGGAAATAACTCTAGCAAGAACATAGATATATATTTACCTGGGAAGCACCGGCGACAGTAGTATCTTCTCGCCCTCTCTTTGTCCCAGCAACAGCATCAGCCGAAAGTTTGACGTAGCCTTTATCTTCTGTCCTGAGAAATTTGCCATCCTCATCCTTGGCATATTTGTCAGCATCAGGCCAGACTACATTCCAGAATGTATGCTTGGCAAGGTGGGAGTGCTCAGGCAAGAAAGCCTCTCGGATTTTGGTTTTTTCCTCATCCTCCCAGCCGAGTAACCAAGGACCGTCGACGAGACAGGGAAGATTGGAAAAGTCGCCCTCAGAGCTGTGACGAACGGATGGTTTGTCCTTAGTACTGGTGATCTCGACGTCGGCGAGTAACAAGTCTGTAGCAGGTTTGGGGGCAAATCGAACAGCCCAAGGGTCAGTTTTTCTGTTGCAAGAAGCCACAGAATATTGTTCAAGAAATTTCTTCAAAGTAAACTCTTCAGGTTTGTGAGCTTCCAGGTTGGCGAGCAAGGGATAGTTTGTTTTGCCCTCTCGGCGCAGGCTCCATTCAGTCATCACTCGGATAGCATTACCCGTTAGTTGGAAAGGACTTCTGTTAATTGCCGCAAGAAGATCAACGATAAAAGTATTATTCGGGTTGTAAAGAGGAAACTTTAGCCCAGCCTTCAGCTGACCAAAGGCGGCAGCAGCCCAGGTATTACTTGTCTCGGATCGAAGAAGATCGTCGACAGATAATAGATCAGATGCCTTCTTTGTCTCAGGCAGGGAATGGATTTTGGGGTTGAGATATTCTACCTTGTAATGAGCATAATAGCCAGGCCAATCGGTATTCCATTGTGGCACCTTTGGGTCAGTAGACTTTGTTTTGCTAGTTATGCTTTTAGATCTGGAGGGTTTTGGAGCCATTAAAGCAGCTTAAAGGTGCCGGAGAAGATGAAGATTGGTGGTTTCCGGTGGAAGGTTCGCCGGAGAAGATGAAGAATGGTGGTTATTGGAGGCGGAAAATGAAGAAAAAGGGATCTGAAGCAGAAAACAGCATAAAGAGAAGAGAAGAAGAAATCGTTGTGAAGCAAAGGAAAGAAGAGAAGAAATAGCAGTTACTCAAAGGGTAAAGGAAACCTTAAGAGTGTGAGAAAAGAGAAAGAAGATGAAAGGTTCAAAGTGCAGTAGCAGAAGGCTTAGGGTTTTAGAAAAAAGAACTCGTAAAGGAAGAAATAGATACAGAGCCGAGTATTTATATGGGTAAAGGGGAAACTAACCGGCGATAACGGTTATGAGCTGTAGTGGAGTAATGGAAGTAATGGGCGAAAACGGTTACCAGTCATAAAGTGAAATAACGCATGGAAGACACGTGGAGTAACTGATGCATGCTAGCGGACGTGTGGCGTGAAAAAAGGCTAGTGGATAACGTGGGGTGGTATTTTCGGCGAGTATGGAAGTTTCATCCCCGGCGACTAAAGTCTTAGGAGATGAAAGAGGCAAAATGTAAGGGTAGAAAATAGCTACCCGATATAAAAGCATCCTAGATGAGCTGCTGTATAAAAAGAATGCAGCTGAGATGTCCTGGATCAGCGAGTAACAAGACGGGCGACATAAGAATCAGCGAGTAAGGTACCAACGAGTAGGGTACCAGCGAGCAGGGTTTCAACGAGTATAAGACCTATCGCCAGAGTGTGATAGTTAGGTGAAATTTAGGTGAGCATTTAAGAGAGGTCAGAACGGATATATTGTCAGGTTGACTGGTTGACTCAGTGGAGGATGCGTCATCAACCTTATCTTCAAGAAGGTTCTCTCGTTTATGTTTGTTAAGTATGGAATGAGCTCGCCGATGTATATGTGTCGGCGAGTCATGACAAATAGTGTCAGTTCAACCTTGTTTGTATTAGCTGTTTACCACTATGTAAAAGGTGTATAAATAGTGAACTAACCTATGGAGAAAGGGGTTGGACACATTTTGGGATTGGTCTGGAGAGAGGAAAAGTATCCTACTTGCTCTCTACAGCCCAAGACTAAAGTTAGGGTTCTTATTTGAGGAACAAAACATAGAAGATTAGCAAGGTAATGGAGTGATGTAATCATACTTATATTAGTGGAATCCTTGGATGTAGTCCTTACTTATGGGCGAACCAAGTAAAACATCTCGTCAAGTATCTCTAACTCTTATCTCTTCTACATTCCTTATGTTTGTTGTATGGTTGCTTATTTGGGAATGATGGTGTGTGTATTGGAGTATCATATTTGGGTGTACTGTGTAAGATCTAACCATTGGGATTTTACACAGTTACA
>JAJJMA010319768.1:0-12718 GCA_023529015.1 Papaver nudicaule
TACCTTGACCATGATGACGAAATTTTCCCTAAGGTGAATTTTGAGAGTTCATTCATTCTGGGATGTTTCGTGAGGGGAGCCATCCGTCAGCCTGCATCTCCAAAATGGCATCCTAAAATGTTATTAGGGCATCCGAGTCATATGGATAAGAGATCTGTCCATAGACTAAGGCAATGGGCAACATTGGGGGAGTGTGCACCTCCCTCGTACCTGAATACCCTTTCGGGGTCTTTGCCCCTGCATGTGCAGAGACAAATGCCTATTCGTTAGATCTGGGCGCGGGTTGTATGGCTAGTACTTCGAAAATTCAAGGCAAGAGACATCTTGTAATTTTCTGAGGGTTTCGAAAATATAAAAGGAAAGAGACTCTTCTAATTTTCTGAGGGTTTCAAAAATATAAAAGGAAAGAGACTCTTCTAATCTTCTGAGGGTTTCGAAAATATAGAAGGAAAGAGACTCTTCTAATTTTCTGAGGGTTTCGAAAATATAGAAGGAAAGAGACATCTTCAAATTTTCTGAGAGTTTCGAAAAATAGAAGGAAAGAGACATCTTCAAATTTTCTGAGAACATAGACATAATTAATAACAAAAGATTTTATTAATATTCCAGAGGTTGTACATGATTGTTTTCAAAAGTACTTAACACTATTTCGTACATAGTATTACAAAGCTCTGAGAGACATTTCCCTGTACGGGCTTTGAGACTTCTTGAAGGATTCTGGTTCCTGTCATGTCTTCTCGAAAGTAGGTTCTATTGTTGTACTCCCTAGATAACTTTCGATGATAGTTCTCCATCTTTTGGAGTGCTGGTTCTCTCATTTCCCATGGATTTTCTAACCTAGAAAGTATCTCATTGGTGGTGAGGTTCTCTTCCCAGGCTTCCATCTTGGTTGCCGGTATCATGGCCTCAGTAGGTATGATTGCTTCCATTCCATATGCGAGGAGGAAAGGAGATTCCTCTGAGACTGGATTTTTCGTTATTCTGTGC
This sequence comes from Papaver nudicaule, assembly GCA_023529015.1. Taxonomy (NCBI): domain Eukaryota; kingdom Viridiplantae; phylum Streptophyta; class Magnoliopsida; order Ranunculales; family Papaveraceae; genus Papaver; species Papaver nudicaule. Next base: position 988 of record JAJJMA010319768.1, read on the forward strand.
TTCCATAGGACGTTGAATAGTTGCTCACACAACCTTTATTCGTATTCTTCCAGAGCATCCTTAAGTATATTAGCTATAGTTAAGTTTCTGAGCTCTGGGGCCGAATCTCTCCGTTGTGGGATTGGTGTGGCTTTACTCCTCCTTATGTGAAAGGCATTGCATAACTTGTTCATTTTTGGGCCACTGAATCGCTTCTCATCGTCTGACACGATAGCTGCTGGTATCCCGAAGCGACAGACGATTTGTTCGAATACAAAATCGTGTATGTCCTTGTCTCGGATGTTGGCTAAAGCTCTCGCCTCCACCCACTTGGTGAAGTAGTCAGTGGCCACTATCAGGTATTTTCTGCCCTCTGACCCTCGTTCTAGAGGTCCTACTATATCTATGCCCCATTTGGCAAATGGCCATGGGCTTAGAATAGAGGTAACCTCAGAGGCTTGAAAATTTCTTTTGTACTTGTGAGAATCTTTGCATCTGGCGGATACTTCTTTGGCATCCAGGTTCATGTAAGGCCAGTAATATCCTGAGGTCTTAGCCTTAGATGCTAAGGATGTTCCCCCGAGGTGATTTCCTGCTTCCCCATGATGGATGGCTTCCAAAATTTCTATTCCTTGCCTTCTGGTGAGGCACCTTAGGAGAGGTCCCAGAAAAGATTGTCTGTACAGCTTCCCGTCTCGGAGACGGTAATTCCTGGCTCGTGATATTATCTTATGAGCGTATTTTAACTCTGCGTGGAGTGTTTTCTTCTCTAGGTATTGGTGAAGAGGTATTCTCCAATCCTCTTCTGTGGGTCCATCGTCAGAGGACTGCCCTTCTCCCATCTCAGTAGTGAATACCTTCACTTCTGTTTCTGGGGCATCTGGCTCTTTCAGAGGTACTGAGGGTAGTAAAACCATGTCTACCCTGATGCTAGCAATCTTAGGATCGTTCAACATTGATGCAATGAAAGCCAGAGCATCCGCATGTCGATTGTTGTTCCTAGAGATATGTCTGAGAACGAGACCCGGTATCTTGTTTATGTATTCTTGAGCTTTCTTGTGGTAGGCTTGTAGGCATGGGTCCAGAGTTTGATATCTTCCCTCTATCTGCCTTACCACTAGCTGCGAATCACTTGTTAGCCTTACATCTCTGAGTTCCATTTCACAAATCAACCCTAGAGCGTGTATGACTGCCTCATACTCTGCTATGTTATTTGTAGTGGGAAACTCGAGTCTCAAGCTGTGCACAATTCTTCTTCCAGTTGGAGTTGTAAATACCATTCCAATGTCTGCCCCATCAGCGTTCTTGGACCCGTCAACAAAAACTTCCCACCTGGTAGGATTTTCCGCCCTCAGAAGCTCTAGGGGGTCTTCCAGTTCATCCTCAAAACCAGGTATGTCTTCGAGTTCCTCCTCTTCTGCTAGAGGGAAGTCTGCTAAGAAGTCAGCAACAGCTTGGGCTTTGATGGCAGTCTGAGGTTGGTATTGTACTCCAAACTGTTTGATCTGAGCTCCCCACTTTGAGATCCTACCAGCCCTTTTAGAGTTTCTGAGTACTGAATCGATGGGCAGTTTGGTGATCACAGTTATAGGGTGAGCGTGGAAGTATGTTCTCAATCTCTGAGAAGCAAATACCAGCGCCAGAATTATTTAATCAATCTTAGAGTAATTCTTTTCTGCAGGCCCCAGAGTTCTACTGATGAAGTAGATTGTCCTTTCCTCACCTTCCACTATGGGTAAGAGTACTGCACTTATAGAGTGGGAGGTGGCTGCTAGATAAACATACAATGTTTCATCCGGTTCAGGCTTTTGTAGCATAGGCATTGTTGCCAAATACTTTTTGACGTTGTAAAACGCCTCCTCATATTCCTTACTCCAGACCATCTTCTGGCCCTTCTTCAGGATGTTGAAAAAATGTTTGAGTTTGTCGGAAGATCTTGCAATGAACCTTCCCAATGCAGCCAATCTTTCATTCAACCTCTGGACGTCCTTTCGAGTTACTGGCGAGGGCATTTCCGTGATAGCTCTGACTTTCTCAGGGTCTACCTGTATACCTTCCTTCGTGACCATGTAACCTAGGAATTTCCCAGAGGTGACCCCAAATGCACATTTGAGTGGGTTGATCTTCATGCGAAATTTCCTCATCTGAGCGAAAATCTCTTCCAGATCTCTGACGTGATGTCTGGACTGTTTGCTTTTGACAAGGATGTCGTCCACATATACCTCCAGAGTTTTGTGAATCCAAGGCAAGAACATCTTGGACATTAGTCTCTGATAGGTTGCCCCTGCATTTTTGAGTCCGAATGGCATCTTTGTGTAGCAGTACAGCCCATTGGGAGTGAAAAATGCAGTATGCTCTTCATCTTCGTGTGCCAGAGGGATTTGGTTATAGCCAGAATAACCATCCATGAATGATAACAGTTCATTCCCAGAGGTAGCATCAACGAGTTGATCTATGCTCGGGAGTGGGAAGCTGTCCTTGGGGCATGCCTTGTTTAAATCACTAAAGTTGATGCATATCCGTACCCCAGCATTGTTTTTCTTCGGGACTAGTACCATATTGGAGATCCATAGTGGGTACTGCACCTCCCGAATAACTCCTGCCCTTTCCATCTTCTGAAGCTCCTTCTGGACTGCTTCCTGATATACTGGGGCGATCTTTCGGATTTTCTGCCTCACAGGTTTGGCACTTGGATTGATTCGGAGATGATGATGGCTTATGTCTGTTGGGATTCCCAGATGTTTGAGGCATAATTCGGGGTCTATTCCCGGCATATCCTCCATCTTCCATGCAAACACGTCAACATATCTCATCAACATCTCTACGAGTTCTTTTTCAAGGTCCGGATCTAGAAGCGTCCCAATTTTTACCATCTTTGGTGTGTCTGGGCCTCCAATATCCACTTCCTTTGTCGGCTCAGACGTGTAGAATACAGGCTTCTGGGGGCCTAATTTCGTCTGAGCCTTTGATTGCTACAACTTTCCAGAGGCATCAGCCATCTGGGTGTCTTCAGAGATTTGGTGGACAGTATTTTCTTTGAGTCTCTGGACCATTGTTTCTAGACAAGCTAGTCTAATGGCTTCCTCCTCTTCTCTGTCCCCAATTCCCTTGTTCTTGGCGATTGCTTGTCGCAGTACCCTCGCAGAGGCGGAACATTCGATGAACTCATCGATTTCCTTCTGGCATTCCTGCTCCAAAATCCTCTTCTTGGTGTTTCGGGGAGTGTTTACTTTTTCCACGCAGTTTCTGACATCTACCTCTGAGCAGTATCTAGCTTCTCTGGGATCTCCCATAATCTCAGATATTCCCTCGGGGGTGGGAAATCGTAGTCGTTGATGGTAAGTGGAGGCAACTCCCTTGATACCATGAATCCACCATCTGCCCATGATGGCAGAGTATGGTGAAACAACGTCAACTACACAGAAAGTCGTAGAGGTAATGATTTTTCCAGCGTAAACTTCCAGAGTTATTTCTCCTTTGGGCTTAGTGGAAGATCCATTGAATCTGTATACCATATAGGTTGAGGGGATTAGGCACTCATCCTTCAGACCCATCTTCACGAATGTGCTGTAGAATAGGATTTCCACGGAGCTTCCTCCATCAACCAGAATCTTTGGGATTCCCCACTGCCCGATCATCATGGTCACCACCAGAGGATCGTTGTGAGTTTTCCCATTCTGGGGTACCTCGGAAGCTGAAAATGAAACTGGCATTTTCATCCATTCCTCCATGGGGAGTTCTAGAGCCATTCTGAATATTTCTTCCCCATTTGCATTTCTCTTATGGATTCTCTCCCAAGAGTTATGCCCCAGAGATGATTCTGAGGACATCTCTACAGAATGGGTAATGGTGTTGCAATTGAGATGTTGCGCCTCTCTGGGCATTTCAACTCTGAATATCTTTTCCACCGCCTTCTGAGCATTCCCAGAATCTCTGGAGATGTACTTTTTGAGTTCCCCACTACTTACTAATTTCTCCAGCTCTCTCCTTAAATGCCTGAATTTGTCGAGAGAGTGGCCATTCCAATCATGCATCTCGCAGTAAACTTTACTGTTCTTGTCGTAATCAGGTTGGATCCCCTTTCCAATTGAATCCTCAAGGGGGAGCTTGCCCTTGATTTCCTTGTAAATGGTGGACCTTGGAACGTTGAATCTAGTGTAAGTGGCGTCATCAAAATCTCGTTTTTTGTTGTCCTTAGCTGTTCCTTTGCCTCTGAATTCTCTGGACTTGTTTCTCTTGATCTGAGAAGTGGGGACCGCAGCAGGAGGTTGAGAATGAGTGACGTGGGGCTGTGGTTCTACCACGTTTGCTCCTCTACTCATATTCCCAGAGAGCAACTTGTCGTAAGTGCCATCCTGCGTCTTGTTCGATTTCTCTGCACTATTAGAAATCGAACCAACTATTACTCTGTCTTACACTTGCTCAGGATTCAGAAAACTTGTATTATTCTCTTTCTCAAACTAGCCTTATAAAGCTTTTAGAGAATAAAACTCAATTAATGAAAATTAATGAAATTAATTAACATAATTGTCCACCAAAATCTTCTCTGTAAAACAGTCAAAAAACGTTCGAAAATCAATACGCAATTAAGGTTAATTAAGCAGAAAATAAAGGAATTTAATTAGCTCAAAAACGTTTTGAAAACCAAGTTAAAAACTATAAAAATAAATTTCTGAATCACCAGACCTCCCAAGACCCCCAAGGCCCCGCTCCCGGACTAATGTAAATAAATAACTAGTATATATTTACCCAAACAATAGGGGAAAGACTCGAACTTGCGACCTAGTACCCCAAGCCCAAAATACTTTACCACTGGGCTAAGATGCTCAAGTTGATAAGAATATACAAAAATAAATCTTTTTAATAAATATATCCCAACAATCCCCCACTTATATTTTTTAAAAACATTGAGCAAGTGTCATACAACTGTGCATAAGCAAAGGTGTCATCTGACTTGAACATTTACATAGTGCTAGACTTTCTAAGCATCAGGGGACTAGAGTGACTCGCGTCTTGAACTCTAACTAATACCAGATTATCTAACACACACAATTATATTTAGAGTAATGTCTTAAAGTCTGCACATTACGGCCATGTGCTTATCCCTTTTTTAATGAACGATCTAGAGAAATGCCCAGTTTCTCATAGAAGGCGGCCACACCTTCTCATTCATATAGGTGATGTCTCTCAAGAATACTCCTGTAGCTAAGTATCTCACTCTAAGTTAAGAGCTATTGACATCATTAAGAGTTACATACTCAACCTGTTTCTCGCTTCAGGATATCATGCTATGGGAGTGCATGATTCTGTCATTTACAACTTCGTCTAGTCCCTTTGAACCTATTTCTAGGTTGGGTATCCATCATAAATGACTCAACTTCTAACGGGCAAAAGTCCCATGCTTTTAGAGATATTCCATACCTTTTCTCTTGCTAATCTTTTCGTCAAAGGATCAGCCAAATTTCCTTCAGATTCCACATAATCCACTTGCACAACACCAGTATTGAGAAACTCTCTAACTGTGTTGTGCTTTCAACGAATCTGTCGATTCTTACCGTTGAAATAACAGTTCTGTGCTATAGCAATAGCCGCGGTATTATCGCTATGGATCAATGTGGCTGGTATCGGTCTTTCCCATACTGGTATGTTTGACGGTAAGCTTTTCAGCCATCCTGCCTCTTCACTTGCTGACGCAAGTGCTATCAATTCTGACTCAATCGTAGATTGAGCAAGAATTGTCTGTTTCTTTGATCTCCAAGATACAGCGCCCCCAGCAATAGTAAATACATATCCATTGGTGGCCTTGGAATCATCTGAAAGGGTGTTCCAATCATCATCGCAAAATCCTTCAAGGACTGCGGGATACCTCTTATAGTGTAATCCTAGGTTAACGGTTCTTTTCAGATACCGCATAACCCTCTCAACAACATTCCAGTGTTCCAAACTAGGATAGCTGGTAAACCTGCACAACATTCCCACTGCATCCGCAATATCTGGTCGAGTACAATCAGTTGCATAACGAAGACTACCAATTATACTAGCATATTCAGATTGTCTAACAGCATCTCCAGTATTCTTAAACAATTTAACACTAGAGTCAAAGGGAGTACAAACAGGTTTACAATCATAGTAGTTATATTTCTTAAGAATCTTTTTTACGTAGTGAGACTGATCTAAAGAAATACCATTTTCAGTTCTAGTAATTTTAATTCACAGGATTACACTAGCTTCACCTAAGTCTTTCATGTCAAAGTTTGAACTAAGCATGCTTTTAGTTTCATTGACAACAGACAGGTTGGAACCAAATATAAGCAAATCATCCACATATAAGCACACAATCACAAACACATCATTTTCAGATTTGTAGTAGATACACTTATCACCTTCACTAGTTCTGAATTTATTTGAAATCATCAAGTTATCAAAATTCTCATGTCATTGCTTAGGGGCTTGTTTTAGACCATAAAGAGACTTCTCTAACTTACACACTTTGTTCTCTTGTCCAGGAATTACAAAACCTTCAGGTTGGTCCATGTAAATTTCCTCTTCTAATTCACCATTCAAAAAAGCAGTTTTAACATCCATTTGGTGCACGACAAGATTACGAACAGCAGCAATAGCAATCAGAACGCGGATAGATGTTAATCTAGTAACATGAGAGTAAGTATCAAAAAAATCTACATTTTCACGTTGCTTAAATCCTTTAATAACCAATCTAGCTTTGTACTTATCTACTGTTCCATCAGGATTGAGTTTCCTTTTGAAGACCCATTTACAACCTAGTGTCTTACAACCAGGAGGCAAATCAACTATGCGAAAGGTTCCATTGAGTATATGAGAATCGATTTCATTATCTATGGCTTCTTGCCAGAAGTTGGCATCAGGAGAACTAAGTGCCTCTTCTAAACTAGAAGGATCATCTTCTACAACAAAATAGTAATAGTTAGGATCATGTTTCTCAGTCCTAACTCTTCTGTTGTGTCTAAGTTCAATTTCAGTGTCCCTAGAATCTTCATTTCTAGGTTCTTCAATTCTTGGTTCAGAACTAGTACTAGGTAAGGAACTAGGCAAAGAACCCCCATTATTACCCCCAATATTTCTAGATTTAAAGGGAAATTTCTCTTCAAAGAAATCAGCATCAATAGATTCAATAATAACCTTATTATTAATATCAAAGAACCTATAAGCTTTATTATTGTGAGCATACCCAACAAAAACACATTCATAAGCTCTACTTTCTAACTTATGTCTTTTAGGATCAGGCTTTCGTACATAAGCCAAACAACCCCAGACTCTAAAATAAGATACATTGGGTTTCCTATTTCTCCATATTTCATAAGGAGAAATCTTGGTTTTATAATTGGGTACACGATTCAAAACATGGCAAACGGTTAACAAACATTCACCCCACCAATGGGGAGCAGCACCAGACGCAAGCAAACAAGCAACAGTCAGTTCAGTAAGAGTACAGTTCTTTCTTTCAGCTTTCCCATTCATCTGAGGGTTATATGGAGTAGTTCGTTCATGTATAATACCACTAGATTGGTATATTTCAGTAAAAGGGGCAGAATCAAATTCGGTCCCTCTATCACTACGAAATCTCTTAATTTTCCTACCAAATTGGTTTTCAATTTCAGCAATAAAAATCTTAAATTTTTCAATAGCTTCACTCTTATGGCTCAACAAATAAACATAAGTATAGTTAGAACAATCATCAATGAAAGTCATAATATATCTTTTCCCGTTTCTAGTTAGAATACCTTCATATTCACACAAATCAGAATGTATTAAATCCAGAGGTTTCGATTCTCTAACAACTGACATATGGGAACTCTTAGTTATCTTTGCTTGACTACAGTATTCACATTTTTCAAATTCATTTTCAGAAAATTCAGGAAGGACTCCTAACATACTCATGTTATTTACTAGTTTCTTTCCTACATGACAAAGTCTTCCATGCCAGACATTAAAATTGCAAACCAAGTAAGCAGAAGAATTAATTTTATTCATTTCAACATTAAGCTTAAACATTCCATCAGCAACATAACCTTTTCCTACAAACATTTAATTTTTACTAATAGTGTAAACATCAGATCCAATAGTTTGATACAACCCAGCCTTGTTGAGAAGATAGCTGGAAACAAGATTCTTCCTCATTTCTGGAGTATGAACCCTGAACCTCTTCCTTCTTGTCTTGTTTCCGAGCTTCTTCTTCAACCCTAAGCTTAACAATCAAACTTTCAAGAGAAAATTCCTTAGACTTGTGACGTAAAGCATTACGAAAATCTTTCCAGCTAGGGGGTAATTTATCAATCAAAACGGCTACCTGAAATTGTTCATCAAACCTTTGGTGATAATCTCATGAGCAATTTTCTGAAGTTCATGAGCTTGAGAAACAATCGATTTTTCATCCACCATTTGATACTTCATGCAACGGCTTACTGCATACTTTTTAGATCCGGCTTCTTCGGTATCATATTTTTTCTTTAATGCATCCCACACATCTTTAGCAGTATCAAATCTAGAATAATATTCATATAAATCATCACACAAGGCATTAAGGATATAATTCTTGCAGTCGAAGTCGTCATCGACCCATTTGTCATAGGCCTTTTGTTTTTCTTCAGGAGTCATGGCAGTTTGCGGCGCAACTGTACTTGCACCAGGAGCATCAACAGGAGCAGAAGCTTCATTAGTCGCAACCGTGGAATCAGCAGGCTTGACAGAGGCCACCATCATGTGCAACTTCATCAGCTTCAGATAGAAGAACATCTTCTGCTTCCATCTTCTGAAATGAAGTCCTTCAAACTTGAACGGCTTGTTGATATCAGCAACAGTCTTCCTCTCAGTCTCCATTGCAGATGAAACACCTTAAAATTATTGGAAAACAATTGCAGAAAATCAAAAATACACAGAACAAAAATCACAGGCAGCTGAGTCGCGGACTAGGTCGCTCTCTTTAAGGTGTTTCACGACTCTGCTTCTTGATTGTGCTTAGCAGTTCACTCTTGTCGTAAAACCTATGGGATAAACCAGCTGATACTCTCTTGTTCGATTTCGCTGCACTATGAGAAATCGAACCAACTATTACTCTCTCTTACACTTGCTCAGGATTCAGAAAACTTGTATTATTCTCTTTCTCAAACTAGCCTTATAAAGCTTTTAGAGAATAAAACTCAATTAATGAAAATTAATGAAATTAATTAACATAATTGTCCACCAAAATCTTCTCTGTATAACAGTCAAAAAACGTTCGAAAATCAATACGCAATTAAGTTAATTAAGCAGAAAATAAAGGAATTTAATTAGCTCAAAAACGTTTTGAAAACCAAGTTAAAAACTTGCAAAAATAAATTTCTGAACCAGACCTCCCAAGGCCCCGCTCCCAGACTAATTTAAAAAAATAACTAGTATATATTATTTACCCAAACAGTAGGGGAAAGACTCGAACTTGCGACCACGACCCCACCCAAAATACTTTACCACTGGGCTAAAATGTTCAAGTTGATAAAAATATACAAAAAAATCTTTTTAATAAATATATCCCAACAAATCTTCATACAGGCTATACATTACGTACAGAACACTCATAACTGCTTCACAATTGGTTTCTAGACCGTAGCCATCAAACACCTTCTCTTTTGAGCACCAAAGATGAACGTCCAGTTTAACTTAAATCAGCAAATTATACTTAGTCTTTGGCTTTCCACCACGATTTACCGAGCTCCTCTCCTTCCATAACTCCCATAATATGACGTAAGGTAAAGTTCTCCAAACCGTCAGCTGTTTGTTTGTAAGATTAGCAACCCTCCTCCAAGCTCTAAGATGCTGCTCAAAATTGGCTCCAGAAACCCATCTTATTAGTTTGCTGGCATTGAGAAAGTAATCCCATAGATGTACTGCCCATTCACAATGAAGGAAAAGATGGGCAGACGTCTCTTCACTATTATTACACAGCAAATATTTAGTTGTTGGTCTGGTTGGCATGAAATTCAGACCATGCAACGAACGATACTTTAGGTGGAATACATTTAATCATTATTTCATATTGTTAATTTCATTTAATTATTGGTGAAAAATAACAAGACCCCTACAAGATACTTTTGTGCCGTGACGTTAGATATGTCATTGTAGTTAAAAATTGCTTTAGGAATCCGTGCCCCTAAATATATGTCGTGACTTGGTATTTGTTGCTAAACATGGAATCAGTGTGGTGTAATATGGGCCTTCCAAGTTTGGGAAATTTGACCCAGTTATTTGTTAAATATTGGTCATGCATAGCCAATTTAATTTAGTTTGATTTATCCTTCAAAAAAAAAATTTGTTTGATTTCAATTTTATAACTACAAAACATTAAATAGAATTAATGACATTTTTTTTATATTAAAATAAAATAGATTGAGCCAAAGATCTCTCAAGAACCGACACTACATGATATCATGGGTACTTTATTGATTCGGATAACAATTTAGGAACTGGAATGGGAAACTTTATAATTTGAAACTGAATAAAATAACTCAATTTTTGATTTACGTGAATGGTTATCCGAACCCATCAGTTACACCCCTAGTTTAAGTGTTGAAATGCGGAGATATATATGGCGTGATAGATAACATCTAAATAAATCGGATTAGGCGATTAGCCCTCTTTACATTGAAATTAAATGTGTTTTGTCGATCGATTACAAATCTAATTCCGTGAAACTGTGGGCCTAAATTATGATTTTAAATTAATTCCATGAAATTTTATTGAAAGTTGTTCATTTTCTCCCCCTTCTTTCCCTTTCTTTTGGAAAATTGCTTCCATGCATGGAATATGTTTTACATGAAAAGGTTTCGTTTCCCCAGCATCAAACACACCTCAGGTCGGAGGTTAAATAGTCGTTCAATACTAGATAGTGATATACATATCTATAAAGGTTTAGATAGACCTGAAATTGAGAAAACATGGAAAATCTAATTTCCGCAGAGACGCGATAATATTTTGATAGAGGCTTCTCTCTATTACACACATACATATATATAGAAAAAATTGCAACCATATAATGGTTGCTCTAACAGAAAGTAATGTGGTGTGTGGCTGCGAAGGTGCGAGTACTCAATATTCATCCGAAATAGGCGGATACTGAGTACTAGACAGATATATCGTCATAGAATCTCGCCATATATCTTAAACAAAATATAATAAATAATTTTGGCGAGTATTTGACTATCCCCTTGACGAGGACTAAATACCTGTGAGGTAACTTTTGGCTGTAATTAGGTATAAATCTAAACTCCATTTTAGCCAACGCTTAGCTATCATGAATTTCACCACATTTCAATAAAAAAAAGCACCATAGTACTCACTCTCAGTAATCCAATTTTTTCCCCTACAATGATGTAATATCAGCTAGAGTGGCCAATATCTTTGCTATTCATGATGCATCCAAAATTTGAATGCAGAATGTAAAAATTGACAATTATAAATATTACTAAATATTTTTAACATCTAAAAGTGCCACTAAATTTTTAATTTTCAAAATTAACAGTCAGATTATATGTATAGTATCGTGTCAAATTACAAATTAGAAAGCCGAAAATTTCCAAACGGCCTTTTCATATGTAAATTTGTTCCCTAAACTAAAACCCCAGTTTCGTCCCTGATTTGATAACACATTAAAGAAGTAGAAACTATCAATTAGTCCTAATATGAGACTTTATATTTCAGTTTAGTCCTGTGAGCTAATCAAGATTATTATTTAGTCCTAAAA
>JAJJMA010319785.1:2122-31792 GCA_023529015.1 Papaver nudicaule
AGGAAAGCATTCATATTTCGGCCTCAAAGTCAGTTAGCTCCTTTCGCTTCATCTCTAGCTCCTGATCCACCTGGGCGGACTCCTGCTCCAATTAGCCAAGGGCATCGGTAACACTACTGAACTCCAGGGCGATCCTTTTCTGTTCCACGGTTTTAATTTCAACCTCGGTAGTCAACCGCTCTCTCTCCTGGACCAGCTGCTCAATCCTAGCAGATAGCTTCAAGGCTCTGGGATCAGGTTTAGTTTTCACCTTCATTAGCAGCTCTCGTAGCCAAGCGATGTTGAATTGCATATACTCTGCCACAGAAAGATCTCTCTCCCATTTCGTCATCCGACTCTCAGAGGGAGGGTCCTGTTCAGCGCCATAGAGACCAGCCGCCGCCATTAGTAGGTCACGGACCATCTTCACTTGCACCGAGGCACCGAGACTGCTCGCCATATTCGAGGACACGATATGACCGTGACGCTTCAAAATTTTAGTATAAGCACCCACGTGCACGGAAGGAACCCAAAACCCGTGAACGAGCTCAAAAGCCTCGTCCTTAAAACCAATATCCGCCCGATCGAAAACTGGTTCGAACGAGGGGAAAACAGCAGCGTTCCGAACTGCCTTCATAGAAGAAGAACGGGATGTGTTAACGGCTGGAGAACGAGTCGCAGTAGCGGTAGGCGAACCTAATATCGCCGAAGCCGAGGACCGATTGACAATTTTGTCATTTCTAGGAGGCAAAGAGTTCCTCAGGCGCTTCTCACTACTTGCGCTATCAGTTTCTTTGATCACACGCTTTCCCATATTCCCTTCCTATCAAAGATAAACAAGGATAATAGTACAGTTAGTAACAAAAAAAGGGGGGGGGGGGGGAGGGAGCGGCCGAATTAATTGGCATGACTAACCTGCTCAATAGGCGCTGAGGTCGCTTCCTCGTCAACGTCAGTGTCACTTGCTTGCTCGTCAGAGTAATCCCCGTCGAAAGAACCTAGGGTAAAACGTACACAAATTCAAAATTTTCTCTTAATTTGCTGAAGAATGAAACAGATACTAGAGCCTTTATATAGAATAAAATTCTCCTCCTCTTGCCTAATAAAAGGAGTAAATGCGCTCCACGTGTAAAATTTAATGCATACCTGGATCAGACAGTACAAAGTCAGGAGAAGATGGGCCCACTCGGCGTTCTCTCCCTGACATCGATGAGCTGAAGGATTCCAAAATGACAGTTGGAAAATCCCGGGAATTAACATGACCGCGCTTGACGGAACAAACTAAGGGATGCAAACGTGTCAGCTTCATCACATCACCTGGTTTGGGACCGACGCTCTGATTTCGACGTTCGAATTCACGAACAAACCCAGGGTTACTCGAACGAGTTGGGGTTTGCACGGATGCGACGCGTTTTCTTTTTGAAGAGGTCGGGGGACGCGCCTGTTTAGTATAAGACTTATTAGAAGAGGACGATATACACCGAGGAACGGGAACTATACCCGCTTCCCAGTTTCGTTTGTCAATCAGGGCCTTCTCACGCCACTCACACTCGGGCATATTAAACCATTCCTCCAGAGACCGCTTACGCGGTCCTGGATCATGAGCGCCGTCAGGCTACGGACAAGCAGAAACTTAAGTAAAACAAAGGACTTGGAAGCCACTCGCGAACACGAAATATCGAATCAATAGACCAAAAAAAAAAACACGGCCACTCACCAAATTGTCTCTGTCCAGCACAGCACCAGGTGCGGAAGGCGATGGCTTGGGGACTCGAGTCGTCCGCGATCGTCCTTGACCGCAAGCAGCTTTTGGGGAAGAATGGGGGACCCTCCTCTTTGGTTTGAGCTTCACAGCCGCATCAGGATCTAAAGGAAAAGGACCCCAAGCGGTCTCAGAGGAGATCCGAGCACGACCCTTGTTCCCAGGAACTAACCTCAGGGGTTCCGCTACGCTCTTCTCGAGCACGAATCGACCAGTCTGGTGCATCTCGCCAAGTTCGTCTCTATCAAGCGCAGGGTAGACAACACGGGCAGTAACCAAAAAATTCATCACACGAGTTAAAAGCTCATTCCAGTAATGAAACGCCAGTCGGCGGAAACGCAAAGGTTTTTGCGGGCAGGCTTCGGATAACGGATGGTAAAGGGGAGTGGACGACAGCGAAGCGCACCTCCCTCAGAATACACAAATCTATCATAACAGACCTCGATGGAAGCGTCGTTCAGGATAAGAAGAGGTAAGGGTGGCGGAGGAACCCCCTGATCAAAACCTGCTTGGCGGACAACTCGATCGAAATTATAAGCTTCAATAGAGAACGCGCCACCACAAAACCCAGGAAGATAACCAGAAGTCACTGATAAAATGAAATCCACTTCGCTCCCCTGCTTCACCTTTCGAGAGTCCAGGATTTCCTCCTCACTCGAGTAAAAAACATAAGGAACAGGTCTGACGCGACCATCCGTGTACGGAGAAAAACAAAACTTAGTCTCAATATCCATGTAATGAGAAATACTGTCAAGGGACTTAGGCGACTTCCGCTTGAAAAGGCGGGCACGGGGGTAAGAATACACCATGGGATCCTGGTAAACTTCCCCATTCTCGTCAACTCGTTCCTCGACACCTTCGAGAGTAAGCGTCGGTGCTGGCGGACTAAACCCTGGGAACCGGTCCCAAGACCACATCTGGAGGAAACTAGCCGGCACAAAGGTCTCAATTGTATGAACATCAGCTGCCCTCTGGATATCAATCACGAGCAGATCTAAGTGATGGTAAAGCCCACCCAAGAACATAGGAGCCAGAGGGAAAGATACCCCACGCGCCATCAAAACGGCCATGGGCATAAGTTCCTTCTTGATTGTGTCCCCTGGGCTGAATTCAAAAACATCGTGACTCAACCAGAAGAGGAGAAACGCCGCTAGTTGCACCATTTCCGAATGCTCGCCATAGTCTGGACATTTAAGACGATCCACCATCTTCGGCGCCCAATATTTCACAAATAGTGGATAAGAAGAGCGCCTCCTTTTTGACTTGTTGGAAGTAGTCGCTTCACCATCGCCCTCGCCTAGGAAGAAATAAAGAGAGGATCAGTTGCGAGAAATAAACACCCGCATGGGGAAAGGAAAGGGTAGAGAATGATCTAAAAAGGAAAACGTATATACCCCGAGCGCCTTCATGTTCTTCGTCTCCTTCCGCCTCGTCTTCCGGAGCACATTCAGGCTCCTTACCTTTTTCTGGATTCTCTCCGGCTCCCTCAACTGGGACATCCCTCGCGAGCTCCTTGGACTTCTTCAAAATAGCCACCAAGTCCCAATCCTTCTCACGCATGCACCCGGCAACGGCAGACTGATGCCAATAACAAGTGCCATGAACGGGCAACAGAGTGTAGGCAATCACATCCTCGAGAGTAACTGTCGTCTCCCCCCAGGCAAAAAGAAAAGTGTGAAACAGGGAAATCCAGCGCGTTACCAGCTTGGTCAGATCAATGCTACTACGATTGCAAGAGCGACATTTGGACGCCTTGATGGCGTCAAGGACGCCGATCTTTCCTAATATGCGAGCATATGACTCGTGGCCCACGATAAAGTCGACCCACGGCGACCAACCATCCGGAGGTTTTGCCGTAGATTTATAAACAATATTGGGAAGTTCATAATCGCCGCGATTTATGGCTAACCGGGGAACCTGCTCGTAGGGAGGAAATGACCATTCGGTGTTGTCTGGCTTTAACAACCACTTCGGGTCGGCTGGTAATTGCGGCGGTAGTCGATTCAGGAGGCGCTGATTGAAAAAATCATCTGGGTATCCGGCGCCAGGAAGAGGAACAAAAGCGCTCTGAAGAGCGACGCTTCGTACGAACAGATCCTTAGAAAATAGGCCATCTTCCCGATCAGCGGGGGGAAAGACGTCGAGATTGGGAGTGGGGGCGCCTTGTTCCTCTGGCGCGGTTTCAGGATTAACCTCGTTCTCGTAATTAGGAGCGAGTGTGTCGTCTTGTAAAGGCTCGTCGTGATCATTCATGGTAATAAAAGAGGAAAAGGAGAAGAATTTCGACTAAGGAAGATTGACTAAAGAAGGCAGGAGGTAAAAGAGTATTTATATGACAAAGGAAAGAGTAACCGCTTGCCACATAGGCCACGACCTCGACAGACCTGAAACGTACGCAGCCACGTAGGCCACTATCTCGAGAGTTACGGAAATGAGCGTGGGCGACGGCTAGGGGACTTGGGTATCCATGGGTGACGGTCGACCCGGCATGCTCTGCCCGCCCGAACCGTCAGGGGACTAATGTGGATGACCCAAGTTTATCAGGACCTAATGGGCTTGATACATACTTGGTTAGATCTATCTAGTTTGGCTTGGGTCTAGAGATTTTGGGTGTTTAAGAAATAAGGAATGGCAATTATGTTAATAAGTGGTCAAGAGGACACATGGCAACTTAAGGGTAAAAGGAGATCTCTATAAATAGGATCTTAAGAGAACCATTAGGGCAAGCTTTTCTGGAGAGAGAAAGAGAAGACAACACATTTTGAGAGAAGAGAAAATGAGAGAAATCGGGTTGCTACCTCTGTGATTCGGATCGGATTGAGAACTTTACCC
This sequence comes from Papaver nudicaule, assembly GCA_023529015.1. Lineage (NCBI taxonomy): Eukaryota > Viridiplantae > Streptophyta > Magnoliopsida > Ranunculales > Papaveraceae > Papaver > Papaver nudicaule. The sequence continues at coordinate 6,696 of JAJJMA010319785.1, forward strand.
TATTTACACATGGCACAATTTACACCTGTAATTTATGTGCATACATATTCTCGAATATTTTGCAGATGTTGCTTTAGTTTTGTTTGTTTGTCGTCGGCCCCCACCGTGCAAACAGTTATCTAGTAAGAAAAGGGGCGACCGATCGAGATAGAGACCCGCGGAACAGAGAAATATAATTCAAACCCAATAACCAAAAAATTAACAAAACAAATATAAGATACAATGATAAAAATCCAAAATAAAGAAAATTAACAAAATAATATAATTGGATCAAGAACAACACGATAGCAATCAATCACAAACAAAGAAATTTCAGAATCTTAGGTCTCCTCAAATTATATCACCAAAATAAATTTAAAGTTTTACACAATAAGTTAGGGTTTGTCAAAAAACTTACAGGGATTTTGATTCAGTGACTTGATACCTTTTTAAAATTTTAATTCTAGGGTTTCTACTTACCTTCTTCTTTAAAAATCAAAATCCAAAATCAATCAAAACACCGCTTCTATAATCCTGTCTTTAATTAGATAATAAGGATTTTAATTAGAGAATAGGAAAGTTAGGATTCTGGAGAACGAAGAATTTAACAGGGTGAAGAAAATCGTTTCGGAGGAAAAAAGAAGAAGAGAGGAGAAGCGTACCTCGTTAACCGGGCAAGATATGTTTAGGGGATTTTAAGAAGTCAGATTTCGAATTAGATGGACGGCCAGGATCACTTCAGGTTTTCTGACTAATTAGATGGACGTCCAGAAGTGGCCGGAACGTCGAAATTTTCTGATTGATCGGGAACTATAGTGGGGCCGCGAACTCTAATATTCGAGCTTGATGGGAGGAGCAACGTGGGAGCTTTAGAAAGTACTCATATTATATTATTAATTAATGACTGTTGTATAAGGCATAAACAACAGTCTAAGAGTGAATATTGTTAGGAAAATCCATGGGTTTCCTGTTTTGGCCCGTTTTCTTGTTAAGTTCGGTTACCTAATATACTTGGTGGCCAAGTTTATGTTCTCTATATATAGGACTAGAATTGTGGGAGTAGAGATACCAACCTAGAAGAGTGGTAAAGCCTTGTGCTTAGATTTTTGGTCTCTTTGTTAGGGAGGGTCGGTGCTTCCGTGAAGGTCAATATCGGTGTGAGGAAAACTTGTAGAGAGGGTTTGGTGTTCTAGTGTAGGTTTAGGGATTTGCCCGAAACCGGATTTCTATAGTGTTTCCATGTTTCTCCTTTATTATTGGCAACTGTGAGAAGAGAAGATATATGAGGCTGGTTTTGGAGAATGGTTTAGAGAGTTGATTTCTAAGGTTTCTCAATGGTGTCTCAGATATGTCTTGGTAACTCTTCGGTTTGGGTCTTCTCGTGGAAGTTGTGTACAGAGCATGTAATGATCTTGATTATAATGGAAGTTTCTCTGGTGGTGTTGGTCGTGGAGTAGCATGCAAAGGTGAACCATGTATATCTTGTGTTGTGGTTGTGTGCTTATTTATCTTCTGTGTATATTGTTATTTATTCGTGTATGGTTCAAATCACCAACAACCCTTTGTGATCATATATTCCGCTGCGCTAGGGGTGTCAATTTCCCCAACAATTGGTATCAGAGCTGTTGGACGGGCGGACGGGATTAAATCTGGAATTGAACGATGGTTTATCGTTCGGGTGGAGAAATATGTGTGAAGATAATGTTTCAACCGGTGTTTACACAAAAATGGATTTGTGATGTGATTTACAAGTCGGAGTTTCTACTTTGATAGAAGTGTATGTTCTTTGTTTAGTTTCATGATGTAGTATGGGATGCAGAATAAGGCCGAATGAGGTGGAATACATATATACTTCTTGAAGAGTGTTAGTAGTCATACACTATAAAGAATGGGTTACAAAGTTTGAAGAAAGGATGGGGCTGTGAGGTCTCATGTAGAAGCAAGTCCAGCAATGCTTCGAAGTTATGCACGGGATGTTTTATATATTAAAGTATTCTTGATGGCTTGCACGTAATATCAAGAATGTGCACGATCTCGGAAGCATGTACCACAGTAATGTGGGCGTTCACACGGTATATATTTTTTAGCGAGTATATTGGGTGTGATGGTGGTAAAAGTATGTCAGATTGGTGATGCCTTTGGGAATCCCTAAAGGATTAAAGTCTGTTAATCAAAGTGGAGATGTCTGATGGTTTATTTCAGATACATAGTAATCTTGACTTGTGGTTGAGTACGATGTTGAATCTAATTTTCCTTTCTGAATTAGAGTTCAATATGTTGTTAGATTTTTGGTTAGGTGGAGCTAGCGTTTATTCTTCTTGATGGTTCTCTTGTTGATCAATGGTGGAGTATGTGCAAGGATTCTTTGACGGTGATCGAAATATTATCATGGTGTTTGAGAAACGTGAAAAGTTTTACAAGTGTTCTCCAAGAAGAAGATGGTTTGAAGACTTTATCAACGTCAAGGTGTTTTGGTCGAAGAGATGGTTTTACGAAGATGGAAGTTCAGATGTGAGCTTCAAAGTAATTCTACCAGTATACAGAGATAGTGAGCAACTTGGAAGATGAATGTGATTTTCTTGTGATCGTCTCGTGATTTGGAAGCATGATGCGAGGTGGAGATTGTTAGGAAAAGGTCAATATCGGTGTGAGAAAAACTAGTAGAGAGGGTTTGGTGTTCTAGTGTGTAGGTTTAGGGCTTTGCCCTAAACCGGGTTTCTAGAGTGTTTCCATGTTTCTCCTCTATTAGTGGCAACTGTGAAGAAGGTGTAAAAGAGAAGATATATGAGGTTGGTTTTGGAGAATGGTTTAGATAGTTGATTTCTAAGGTTTCTCAGATATGCCTTGGTAACTCTTCGGTTTGGGTCTTCTCGTGGGAGTTGTGTATAGAGCATGTAATGATTATAATGGAAGTTTCTCTGGTGGTGTTGGCCGTGGAGTAGCCTGCAAAGGTGAACCACGTATATCTTGTGTTGTAGTTGTGTGCTTCTTTATCTTCTGTCTATATTGTTATTTCTTCGTGTATGGTTCAAATCACCGACAGCCCTTTGTGATCCTGTATTCCGCTGCGCTAAGGGTGCCAATTTTCCTGACAAATATTAGTTAGGTGTTTGGGTGCTTTTAGGTTCATTACATTTTGTTCTGCCTCTCTATTGTTTTCTTCTCTTGTTTAAAACATGAATATCAGGCATGTTATTTTCATTCAACACAAGAGAGACCCAGAAATACCATAATGCATCGTTGATTGTTGGGATAACCAAACTAGCCTTGCATATTTAGAAATTGTGCTTAGGACTTCATTCTGTGAATGTATCTGGTATCTTGGTAATATTTTCATCGGTACAAGGTTTCGTGAATTTACTTATTTCGAGCAGTATTTCCACCATATTCATGGATAGTGAGCGACTGAGACTACTGAGATGTACTCTATATCTCATTGTACTCGAGTCACTTTTAACTTAACTTATCAAGAATGCAGTATGAGTTGCAGCCATGCGTAGACTTAGGAAATTATTAAAGAAGTGCGGCATCTGGGGTATCGGGGAAACAATATTAGTGTTGCCGGACTTGCTTAGCACAAAATCTTCTTGAGGAACTGTGTTGTCTCTTTCATGTTCTCGTGTGAACGGTGGTAGATTGTGTTAGTCTTGCTATCGGTGCTTTGGGCCTTTAGATCCCTTTTTCACACAGAATCCCATTCATCATTGGTTACGAGCAAACACACTACCTGCCTTGTTTCTCGATGTTTAGTTATTACCAGAAAACTTAGTTTGTAACCCATTCAGCTTACTATTGCCGGAAAACTAAGTTTGGAACCCATTCAGCTTACAAACACCGAGGTGATGATCACGACAGGCGTTACTGTATTACCCGTCAAATGATCTGAGCGGTATTTTCACTATCAGGCTCTAACTAAATAACATTAACAGGTGCAAGACAAGCTAACTTAAAGAAAAGTATATAAAGTTCACAAAAGAATTGTAAGATCTGGTTCAGGGAAGATAAAGTTGTATTGATCAAAAGTTAACCAAACATTATAGGACAGACTCATTTATATACTAAACAGAGAAAAGGAAATAACAGAACGGGAAAGATGACCGACTCTACCTAACTGTTATACAAAACAGTAATTGTAATGCTAGATAACAGCATGTACAACACACACTATTGGATAAAACAGAAACATACGGAGCGTACAATGCTGACAATAACAAGACATATAAAATGCAAGAACAGGAACAGTACATGTGCTATCACCTCCCCTCAAATTGATCATCCCTGATTATACATCAATTTGCTCTGTAGACGATTGAACAAGGGCTTAGCTAACCCCTTTGTAAACAAATCAACAACTTGTTCAAGAGAAGGAACAAAATCAACCTGTAAGAAGCCATCAGCAACCAACCCACGAATAGTGTGATAATCAATCTCTATATGTTTAGTCCTGGCATGATAGATAGGATTAAAATCAAGGCTTCGAGCACCCAAATTATCACAATACGGAGTACATGGAGTAGTGAATAGCATACGTAATTCCTGCAAGAGATAAGAGATCCATAACAATTCAGAAGAAGCATCTGAAGTGCTTTATACTCTGCTTCAGTAGAGGATCTGGAGATTGTAGGTTGCTTTTTAGATGACCAGGAAACCAAATTATCTCCCAAATAAACACAATAGCCAGCAGTCGATTTCCTTGTATCTGGACAGCTTGCCCAATCACTGTCAGAATAAGCACAAATGGAAGTACAAGGACCACTGCCAATAGTAAGGCCTAAACCAAGAGAACCCTTGAGATAGCGCAGAATCCTCTTTGCAAGTTGCAGATGAATGTCAGTAGGTTGATGCATAAATTGGGAAACATAATTAACAGCATAGCTAATGCCAGGCCTAGTGAGTGTAAGATATTGTAATCCACCCACCAATGTTCTGAAAGAAGCAGCATTAGGAAGGAGAATACCATCATGTATAGAAGCTCTTTTACCTTGTGTAACTGGAGATTTACAGGGTTTGCAATCAATCATGTCATGTTTCTTGAGCATTTCCAGAGTATACTTGTTTTGTGTCAAAAATAGTTTATCATATTAAAACATTGCGTCCATGCCCAAGAAAAAATTAAGCTTCCCCAAATCCTTCATTTTAAACTCAGTACTCAAAGTAGAAATGAATGAAGTAAGAAGATCATCAGAGGTACCCACAAGAATGATATCATACCAACAAAATCATCATGTCATTACCTCTTGTGAAATGAAACATAGAATTATCTACTTCAGACTTAACAAAACCTTGAGTCAAAAGATAGTTGTTGAACCTATCAAACCAGGCTCTAGGTGCTTGCTTAAGACCATAAAGGGATTTCTTGAGCCTGCACACATGAGTAGGGTGGTCTTTAGATACAAACCCTTGAGGCTGTTACATATTTACTTCCTTAGTTAAATAACCATGAAGGTAACTGCCTCATAGCCCAATTATTGCTCATAGCCAAACTTATAACAGTCCTAATAGTGGTTGTGGGGGTATCAAACTATCGAGACACATGTTGACCACCTAATGAAGAAGCACCGAAAGAAGAGGCTAAGTCTGAAGCACTGAGTAACTCGAAAGGAGGGGGTTAACCCATAGTTATAGCACGAAGAAATATATCGAAGGATCAAAGGACATCGAAGAGAAGGATACCTTCGAAGGAACATGTATCCCGATATGCCGAAGGGTATCCGAATAAACATTCAGCTTCGGAGACATCTCGGAGTCCACCGACATACTCGACAATCTCTGACACCATCGCGATTGTGTATTTTGTTTTATTAGCTGTAATCCACTTTTGGCTCGGCCTGTAAAAGGAGAGCTCGATATCCATTGTAGGGGTTGGAATTTTTGTTAAGCCTTAGGATTTGAGAGTGGGATTAGGTTAGTATGAATTTCCTCTGGTCTTTAAGCACAATTTCCTTGTAGTTTGTAACCAGAGAAATGTTAGTTAATGAATACTTATATCTTTATCTTGTTTTCGAATGTGCATACTAATCGCGATACGATTCTTATTATCTCGTAATCATGCTTGCCATTGGTTTTTCCTCATAAATCTTAGGATATGTGTTGTAATCTGATGGTTGTTAGGTATGAAGTCTCCATGCAGATTTTATACCAACACAGTGGTAGCTTTTACTACAGGACTAAATGTTTCACCACAATCAACACCATCAATCTGATGAAAGCCCTTGGAAACTAACCTAGCTTTGTTTCTCTCCAAAATTCCATCAGATTTTAGCTTATTCTTAAACACCCATTTGCACCCTAAGACATTCATACCAGGAGAATAAGGAACTAATTCCCAAGTGTTATTCTCAAAAAGTGCATCATATTCAAGTAGCATTGTTGTAACCTATCTAAGATCCTTTGCAGGACTTCTGAAAGTTTTTGGTTCTGACTCAACTGAAGTTGTATGTAAAGTAGAAAAGGCAGTTGAAATAGGATATTTAGTATGGGAAGAGGTGGATTTTGGGACATCAATTTTATAACCACAAAAAATAGGTAGTGAAGGCTCAGAAACTTCACATGAACTGACAGTATACTTACATAAGCAACAAATCTGATCCAAGACTTCTTTTTGACAACACCTGACTTAGATCTGGTATGCACAATAGGTAATGGAATTGTATAAGGAGTCAGTGTTTACCTCCCCTGGAGATGATGATTCAGTAATAGAAGTATCTGAGCTCAAAGATGTATCCTCATCTGGAGAAGAAATTGAACTTTGAGGAGCAGGTGATAACTGACAAGCAGCAGTATCTGAGGACTCAATTTCATCAGTACAATCAGGTGAAGAATGATTGTGAGGAATAGTGGCAGTCTTAAGTGCATAAGGGAAAACATTCTCATCAAAGATGACATGAACAGAAGTATTCTCTCCCAGTTGATTTGTTATAACATCTGTAACCCTTATGATGAGGACTGTAGCCTATGAACACACAAGGTTCGGACTTAGGACTAAGTTTATCATGTCGTGTAGCTGAAGTATTAGGAAAACACAAGCAACCAAATGTCTTCAATAAGGAATAATCAGGTTTGGCAGAAAACAGAACTTCATGTGGAGACTTGTACTGAAGAAGCTTAGCAGACAACTTATTGATCGAATAAGTGGCTGTCAGAAATGAATCAAACCAAAATCTTTTTGGTAAAGAGGCATTAAAGGCCAAAGTATTGCCCATCTATGTAATCTGTCTATGTTTCCTCTCTGCTGCACCATTTTGTTGATGAATATTTGGACAAGAAATCCTCACAGAAATACCAGATTTGTCTGAGAAACCTCTAAAAGGTCCTTTAGAAAATTCAAAAGCACCATCACATTGAAACTCCTTTATCTTATAGTCAAGTAGACTTTCCATTGATGTCTTGAAAAGAGTAAAACATGCTAGACTATCAGTTTTAAGTTTCATTGGATAAATCCAGTTGAACTTATTGTAGTCATCTACAAACAGGATGTAGTACTTAAAGCCCAAATGAGACAAGACAGGACTTGGACCCCAAATGTCACAATGAACTAGAGCCAAAGGCTTACAAGCAATAGAAGCAGATGAAAAATGAGGTAAAAATTTACTTTTCCCTAGCTGACAAAAAGAACAAACATTATCAAATTTCTTGGTAGAAATCTTAATGTCAAAGCTTGAAGCAAGTTTTTGTACTATCTTGGAAGCAGGATGTCCAAGTCTTTTATGCTATAAAGTTGCAGGAGCAGTGACAGAAACAAGAGCACTCTGACATTTGGATTTCAGCAAGTTGATGGAGTGAATTGGATAAAGGTTTTGATCCATGTATCCCTTAGCCAGTAGTTGCTTATTTTTATTTATTTTTTTAATAAGAAAAAAGACTTTCATTAACTAACCAGGAAGAAAAGATACAAAGTTGTTCAAGATCCCAGAATAAAGTTCCGGATCGGCCAAAAAATAACACCTTTGGACACTATTTAGATTTTCTGTAGAGAATATCCTGACTCCCTTAGACCTAACTGTTTTAGCAAACTTGTCGACAATAGGCATTAACTTCCTATTTTTGTACTTTGAACTGACAGACTCCAACGAAACAAACAGACTTTGACACTTCTTAACGTTGCTCATAGCTTCCCAAGGCATAGACACTTAAAAGGTTTGAAACTCCATTCACTTTCTCCACAAGGTTTTTGCAGTCATTGAAAATGCACACATAGTTGAGTTTATCCCCATTTATCCACTTCAAGGTCTCCAAAACAACTTTAGGTTCTGCATCTAGGGGGCATGCAGCCCACCTGTGTCAGCCCTACATTCTCTTCGACAACCTGAGTTATCATACATAAAGATAGCAAAACCCATTGAATGGTCAGTTTTGTTATAAGCCGCATCAATCTCAAACTCCCAGTCGTAATAGATATCATGTTGAGGTAATTCAAGATTTCTGTCAAATGTATTTCCTGAGATCCCTGTGTTACTAGTAGTAGAGACAAGAAGGTCTTTTAATTGAAGCATGACATTCCTGATGAACATATTAGGATTAGGTTTATTGCACCTCATTTCTGTAATTCCAGATAGACCAAAGGATAAAAAGCTAGTTTTTATGTTCTATCTTGATTTGCTAAGTCTTTTAGACAGCAATCAAACCATTTCATAATACTATTATTATGATTATAACAAGTGACATAGAGAAAGAGAAAGCAAACCAAATTGCTTTTGAGAATATGCATTCAACAAACATATAAATTTCATCCTCCAAGGCTCCTGCATTGCAAAGCTTACAACAGGGGTCTACATGATTATTAATTTGGTAGGTTCTATAGCCTAGAGCACTCTGGAGACAAGTTTCTAGCAATATAAATTTATCCTAGGCATATCATGCATGTTCCAAACCTTTTTCCAGAAATTCGCCTCATTTGGGTTTCTACTATAATTAGTGAGAAATTTATAAACAGACTTAGTAGTAACCTCACCAGAAGGTGTGGATAGCCATTTAATTCTATCTTTACTCCTAGTATCAGCAGTTATAAAGTAGATCTGATTATGCAAGGATGGGTGGAAATACTTTTTGATTTTGTCAATTTCCCAATCACCATTGTGATTGAGGAGTTGATCTATTGTTTTGGGAGTGTGCTTATCAACTACAAGAGGCACAAGTTTTTCTTCCTGGTCAGGCAACCAAAAATCATCCCAAATCTCAATGGAGTGGTCATTATTCACTTGCCAAACATAGTTTGAATTTATTATTTCTAGACCTTTTTTTATACTAGTCCAAATCCATGATTTGTTATACTTTCTGGAATGCTTAATTGGATTGGATATAGGGTAGTATTTACACTTCAAAATTTTCACCCAAAGTTGGTCTGGGTTATTTAAGAGCCTCCAAGCAAGTTTAGTTAGAAAAGAAATGTTATGTTTGTAAGGGTCTCGAATGCCTAACCCACCCGTATCTTTGCTAGTACAAATGCAGTCCCAAGCTTTTGTGTAGATAGCATGGTTAGGATCTTGTTTATCCCACCAAAAATCCATTTGGATTTTACTGATTCTATTTAGAACTTTCTTAGGGAGTGCTAAACACTGCATTTTATAAGTTGGGTAGGATGACATTGTGTTTTTGATAAGAACATTCCTTCATGCTTGTGCAAGAAGCTTGCTCTTCCAACCTTGCAGGGGCTTATAATATCTACCAAGGAGTAGTTCAAAGTTATTAGTTCTATTTCTATCAAAGAATAATGGTGTTCCTAAGTATTTATTATTCTTTGAGATTTGTTTAACTTTTAAAATTCTAGAGATAATTTTACAATGCTTATTATGCATTCTGGGCGAGCAATACAATCCCGATTTCTTGAGATTTATCACATGACCCGACATCTCCCCAAAAATGTTTAAGATTTCCATAATTTTTCTTGCTTCTGGTGTGCTAGCCTTTGTGAACAGGAAGCAATCGTCCGCAAAAAAACAAAAAAGAAACTGTCGGGGCAGTTCTTGGCACTTTAATGCCTGAAATCTTTGTATCCATTTCAACTTTGTAGAGAAGCCTTGACAAAATCTCCATAGAGAGGATGAAAATATAAGATGATAGAGGGTCGCCTTGACGAAGCCCTCTGTCAACCTGAAATCTTTCACCTGGAGATCCGTTAAGGAGGACAGAAAAAGATGTGGTAGTAATGCATTGCATTACTAATTCACACCAAACTTTATTAAAACCAAAGGCAAGGAGAATTTTCTCTATAAAGCCCCATTCAACTTTGTCGGAGGCTTTAGAGAGATCTATTTTAAGAGCAATATGACAATTTTTATTCCTAGAAGTTTTCATCGCATGGAGTTTTTCATGAGCTATAATTAGGTTATCCGTAATATGCCTACCAGAAATAAAGGCAGATTGATTTTGAGAAATTATTTATCTAATAAAGGCTTTAATCTATTAGCCAGAATCTTTGAAATTACTTTGTAAGTGGTGTTACCCAGACTTATAGGCCTGAAATCGCTAGGTGTAGAAGGATTCTGAACTTTTGGTATCAAAGTAATGAAAGTGTGGTTTATTGATTTAAGTAAGTGCTTACTTTTGAAAAATTCATGTACAAAGCAAATTAAGTCCAGCCCAATAATGTCCCAATGGTTTTTGTAGAAACCAGGGGGATAACCGTCAGGCCCCGGAGCACCCCATAAATTCATTTTGAAGAGGGTATTCCTAATTTCTTCAGGTTCAGGAATTTTGATCAGGTTTATGTTTTCTTCATTAGTTATGCAAGGCTGTATGAGTCATCTAACATAGACTCATGGGAGACCCCATTTGATGAACCTATGTTTTTGAAATGTCTTATTAAAAGGTTATGAATCTGGTTTGGATCATCAATACAGATACCAGACTCATCTCGTAACGTATGGATGTGGTTCACTCTTCGTCTATTTGAAGCTATCTGGTGGAAGTAAGCTGTATTTTTATCATAGTCTCGAAAAAATTTATCCTTTGAGAGGTGATTCCAATAATCACATTCTCTTGAATACCAGATGATAGGTGCGCAAAACACCTATTGAAGAGTACCTAAATCATACACGTAGTCGACTTAAGCCTCATACATTGTTTATTTTAACCATTTTCTATTTTGCAAGTATTTTGAAATAATATTATAATAAATGAAGCAAATAACAACTTAATCATCACTTGGCGACTCTCGAAGTTGGTCGAGTCAAATACAAGAAAAGAGCAAGGCTTGAAAGGGGTTGAAAATCTGAATTACTGAGGGCAGACACACATCGAGGGGTAGCCAAAAGTCACAAATTACTGGAGCACCAGAGATTTTCTACTCAGGGCACCACCACAGTTAAGGGCGCCTGGTTATTCTCATCCGTAGCACAACGCTAAGGGGTACCTCCCTTATCCACATAAAAGTCAGACGCGATTTCCGTCTTTATTTTCAGATCTGTGTCTGAAAATTGGAAAGCAGCAAAATGGGGGAAAAGAACAGAGTGAAGTGAAATGGTGGAGACCCAACCATCCAAGGAAGAACCAGAGTCTGCTGGTTAACTGACAGTCGAAGGTACATATGGTTTCAAGAACAGAGAGGTGAAGCCAAGGAAGAAGGAGGAGCTGGGATGCTGCTGTTGCTTGAGTCAGAGGAGTTTGAAGAAGATTCAGAGCTAAGGAGAAGTTGAAGAATGAGATATAGATGTGAAGAGTGAAGTATTGATGTGAGGTTCAGCTGATTCATGGATTCCAGCTGAAACAGGATTGCATCATGGCTGTGGGAATCAGTGATGGCTGAAGAGGAGTTAAAGAAGAACTGAAGGTGGATTGAGATCAGATGTTGATTCAGGAACTTGGGTTATGCTTAATTGTGGTTTTGAATGATTGATTGGACGTGATTTGAGCTTAGGTCTACTGTCTGAGAAATTGGGGAAGAATGCACTGTCGGATGTCTGAATCCGACAGAGAAGAAAAAGACAATGAGCGTGCAGCTCACTCGTGTGTGGTGGAGGCAAGAACGTCAGTTTCGTGAGACCGACAGGTTTAAAAGTGGAGTTGGGCTTCTGCGGGTTTAGGCTTTAGGCCCAGGACGTGTTGTGGGTCAATTTTGTGTTGGGTTTCAGTTAGGAAATTATATCTGTTTTGTTTAGGTTTGGTTGTGAATATAAGGTGAGAGTTCCAGGAGAAATTTATCACGTGTTATAGGGCCTAAGGCCCATGGATGTGCGGTCCATATGATGGAGCCTTGGAACAACAAATAAAGGGCAAAACTGTCATTTCATGGATTACTGATATCGGCATCCATGAGTGGGCGATAAGGGCATCTGTGCTGATAGGGGACAACCAGTTGAAGGAATCATTACAGGCACCCCCAGAAACGTTAAGGAGCAGCTAGTTCAGAAAAAGATAAAGAAAATGAGGAGTATGCTGAGGTTCGAACACGAGACCTGCAGCGGTGTTAGTAGGATCAGAACCACTGAGCCACACCCCAAGTTGTGAAGTTAATTAAATTACTTTATATTAGTACAAATTAAGAAGCTGAAGTTGGTGATGGTCAAGTTAATTTGTGACACGTGGCTCACGGTCATTGGGTGCATGACGATTTTGGAAGAAGAAGAATTTTCAAATTGTTTTCTCTCCTTGGCTGCGCATGAGAAGGAAAGTGGGAGACAAGAAAGGAAGACTGGGACCCATTTGATAAAGTCTTCGAAAATGATTTGTACACAACGGGCTCACACAACGGGTTTTCCCACCTCTCACAGTTTTGTGGGCCCCACTGAACCGCAAAACCCAACCTCCTACTTTCCTGGGGTGGCGGGTTGGTGGGGCCCACCACTCCCTCTCTACTTTTTCGAAGTTGTGTAACCCGTTGTGGCCGACCCGTTGTGTACCTATCAGAGTTGTAAAGTCTTTGCGAGAATTCTACTCTCACAAAGGTTTTCACAAACCTTTTCACATGGTTTTGATCCAACGGCCCCCTGCAAATCTCAATTGGTGCGAGGCCCACGCACCAAATCTCAAACCAAATCTCAAACCGTTTGATCAAAATCATGTGAAAAGGTTTGTGAAAACCTTTGTGGGTGTAGAATTACTCAAGTCTTTGACTTTCCTATGAATTGAGATACTTTGGTGTTAGGCGGATCATCAAAGTGGATGTATACTCAAAGCCACTGGAAGACACATCAATCTATGCGGGATCCGAGGAGAAAACAAGCCAATTACAAGTATGATTCACTCTACTAAAGCACTCCGTGCATCACCGGATCAGCAGCTCTCCTTCTTCCCACCGCAAACAATTTTTTCACCGACTCTGCAAGGTTTATCAAGTACGGAAATTTGGGATCTCCTAGGGTATTTGGGAGCTGGGTTGCACAGACGCGCCAGTTTTGGGCACGAGTCCGCGTCAGACTCGTGTCGGACACAGACGCACCCACGACGCGCGTACGATGCGGTCAACTCGGTCAACTCCCTCAACTCTCTCATTTCAAGTGATAATTCAGCACAAAATATATTGATCTCCCAGCTTGGGAGCTTAGCCATTGAACAATGCACACTTTTAAGGAAGTTGTATATACTATATATACATACTTTGTTCTTTTCAATATTTATACTACTTCACCTAGCATTAATTTCATATATTAGTATATTTAAAATTTATATTTACTAAATATATAAACGTGTCCGCGTCCTACATTTTTGAGACCTCACTCGTGTCCGCGTCCGTGTCGTGTCGTGTCCGCATCTCCGCGTCCGAGTCCGTGCAACCCAGTTTGGGAGCTATAAATAGGAGCTAGAAACCAAAGGAAAAGACACCTTCTTCTTTATTGTTTTCTTCTCTAGCTAAAAACAGAGAGAATTTTCCTGGCTTCCATTATTAGTATTTTCTTTATTTTTATTTTCCTTTCTCTTTTATTTATTTGTTAAAAAATCTATAGCTATGTCTAGCTAATTTTTTTATTGCTTAGGGATGATTTCAAAGTCCTGAATCATGAAATCTTAATAATTTTTCCAAGTTTATTTTGAGTTCTATTTTTGTTGTCGATTATCTTTATTGTTTTTATTATTTAAGAATAATTGACGATTATTCAAAGTGATCAATTGAATCAACATGTTAATAATTCTTCTACTAGTATAGGGTTGTGTGATACGTATAATTGTCACCCAATTCTTTACACAAGTAGTAAATCGCAGGATCTGACAGAGGGATTCTGTTAAGTGATTGTGAATAGAGATAACACCAGTAAGTAGACCGAAAGTATTGAGTCTTACTGCTGGAATCAACCTAAATTCACATATATTAATGCATTCAATTGGGTTACACCCTGAGAGAGTACTTCTTGGTGGCTCAGATGAATATGATCCGATAACAGAGAGTAATTGTTATTCGGTGACTAGAGGAATTTCGAGGATAGCTAAGAGTACATGTTATCCTACGGTTGGTGACAATATAAATTTTACAAGAAATAGATTGTTAAATAGATTTCGGTTCAGTGACGGCGAATGATTCCTTAATCATCTTTCTTATTATTGTTTATAAATCTTTAAAATTTTCTTTTGCTCTATTTTGAAAACCTAAAACAAAACCCCCCTTTTTTGGTGACTTTCAACAACTAAATCTCCCTGCTCTTCGTGGGAACGAACTCCTTGCCATTATATTACCAGTAATTGTGTGGAAAGAAGTTGATTAATTTGTTGCGCAAAACGATGCGCATCACTTAGCTAAACATGTTCTTACCTTTTTGACGTTAGAAGCACAGATTATTTGTAAGTATTTTCCTTTCTATTACTTGATATAGAATTTTACTTTGTTTACGATATTCAGTTGTTTAGCATGTTTATTAGAATGTAAAGGACGTCATTCTAATAACACAAAAATTCTCAAAAGTACCTGAGATAAACTGTTAATCTATATGACATTCCCGAATGATGTACTTACATGAATGTCTTAAGGAGAGATCAAATGTGTATTCGATAGTGGAACCACCCACACTATCCTAAGAAATGGACAATTGTTTGTTGATTTTACTCCTTTTGTGACTACAATGATTGGATCATCGAAAGTATTAATTAGGCAAAGTATTGCTCAAATTTTGGTGCCAGCGGCACAAGTTTTAAAGTCAAAGAAGCTATGTAAGTATTTACAGCTAACCACACCTTGTGAGTTTTAAGGATATTCATTCAAATGGCTACCATTTGGTGATTCACTGTGAAAATAGAACTTTACGTTACTTCTAGTGAATGCGGATGTAAGCGCATCTTAGAGAAACTATTGAGTCACTCTAGTGGATTGTACATCACCACTATTAGGATTATCGAATCTTATATTATTTCCAACGACGAACTGTTGGCCAGTGACTTATACAAGCTTTGACATTACCGACTATGGTATCAAGGTTGAGATTTGATGATATGTGTTTTAAATAACTCACACCGACATTATTCTTTAGCGTGAGAAAGAAATGGGACAAAAGATTGTTACGACGAAGAGTAACAATGTGTTTTCTAAAGTAACTGAAGCACAAACATTTGCGTTTAAAGGAATTGAAGCGCGGTTATTGTCTTCTAAAGTAAGTGAAGTGCAATCTTCACCTTTTAAAGTAACTGAAGTATACCATTTATCCCATTTTCTTCGTTGGCCTTGTCGAAGGCACATCACTCATAATGCAAAGCTTGCTCTTTAGCAAAGATAAGATCGAGACCATCCTATGCTAAAGATACCAAAGAAAAATTCCATTTTCACGAAGGATACAAGGTGATATTTGTGGACTTTTACATCCAGAATGCGGACCATACAAGTATTTTATAGTTCTGGATGATGCTTCGAACCGTTGGTCACACTTGCATTGTTGTCCACAACAAATGCTATTTTTGCAATGCTCCCAGTACAAATGATACATCTAACGGCTCACCACCATGATCATACAATCAAGTCTGTCAGACTTGAAGATGCTGGAGAATTTACATCTAAAGGAATTGAAGAATTATGTATGTTTAAAGGAATTGATAACGAGCATCATGTACCCCATACACACTCTCGAATTGGTCTCGGAGAAGCTAACATCAAAAGGTTAGAGATGGTAGCTAAGGCACTGGTTATGCGCTCCAACCTGCCTATTACTGCTTGGGGTACGTCATATTGCATGCATCTTTACTTATTCGTTTCAGACCCACTGATAGCCAACCATTTTCTGTGTACCAGTTGGTAACTGGATATAAGCCTGATACTTTACATTTACGCATTTTTGGTTGTGCCATACATGTGCCTATACGCCTCCACAGCGTACTAAGATGGGTCCACATAGACGATTAAGTTTATATGTTGGATACAAATCCCCAACAAATTTGTCCTACGCAATCCAGGAAGAATTCTCTGACAAATATACAGGTATTTGGTGCGGTAGCGCTAACCGACCAAGTGTAAAGCCTATGGGACATAAATTGTTATTTGTCACAAAGCCTAGTGAGAATAATGAAGTCTTAAAGTATAAAGACTCACCTTGTGGCGCGAGGTTTCTCACAAACCCCTGGATCGCTTATTCTCTTGTAGCGAACATCATGATGTTCTGCTAATTAAATTAGCTTGGCAGTTTCAGAAGGATTTGAAATGCAACTTATGGAAGTGGTTACATAATATCTCTATGGGGATCTTGATACAGAGATATTCATGAAAGTGCCAGATGGCCTTTCATTGCCCAAAATCAAGTAACACTTTAAACCACGGAGTGCGTTTGCAATTAAGTTGAAACGCTCACTTTACGGATTAAAGTAATTCGGGCGGATGTGGTATACCCGTCTTAGTGATCATTTGATTGGGAAGGGATATAGAAATAATAAATTGTGCTTTTGCGTGTTTTGAAATGAAACAAGTTCCGGATTTGCAATTATAGTTGTCTATGTCGACGATATGAACATAGTAGGTACTTTTGACGAAGTAAGAGAAACCGCAGACTATTTGAAATTCGAAATTTAGATGAAAGATCTTGGGAAAACTCGGATGTGTCTAGAACATGAACTAGAACATCGAGCTTGTGGAATATTACTCCACCAATCAGCATATGTCCATAAGATATTCAGGCAATTTAAAATATGGACAAAGTGCACCCGGCTAGCACTCCCATGATTGGTCGAACTTTAGATGTACGTAAAGATCCACCTCGTTCATAGAAAGGAGACGTAGATGTGTTGGGAGACGAATTTCCCTACCTAAGTCAATAAGCGTATTATTATACTTAACACAATATACTCGACCAAATATCTTGTTCTCAGTGAACTTGTTAGCTAAATGTAGCTCAGCGCCAACGCAACGTCATTGGAATGGTATCAAGAATATCTCTAGATACCTAAAAGGAACCATTGACATGCGTTTGTTCTTATACCTATATAGACGCAAGTAGAGTTTTCTAATGAACTTGCAAATTGTATTCTCATGATTACATGTGAAAAGTATAGGACTAACGGAATTGTCCGACTCCCATGATTGCAAAACTGCAGAGATCTAAAGAACATGTCTGACTGCGAAGGACTAAGGGAAGTGTCTGCCTATATTGGACTAAAGAAGTTGTTCAAACTCCCATGAATGTATTGTACTAAACAAGTTGTCCTACATCAGAGGGAGCATCTGGTAAGTTGTGCTCTTTTTCCCTTCACTGAGGTTACTTTTTCCCACAGGGTTTTGTTACTCAACAAGGTTTTTAATGAGACAACTGTAATACCAGAAGTGCAATCGAAAAGTTGTTGATTATGAAGGGACAATAATCACTTAGTCAACGAAAGTAATCAGGGGGAGACATGGTGAACTTATAATTCATCACCTATAGTCACTTTCGAAAAGCTCATGACTAATGAAACTGTCTAGAGACTATACCCCAAACAAAATCAGGGGGAGATGCTGACATCAGGGGGAGGATCCAATGATATGATGCCGACATATTTTGATTCTCTTTTTCCCTTCGATCGAGATTAGTTTTTCCCACAGGGTTTTGTTACTCGACAAGGTTTTTAGAAAGAATACGACAACAACTACACTTGGCGTATATGCTGAATGTTGAAGACTTGAAGACTGGATGGATATTGCTGAACTGCGTCGGAATCAAAGAAATGAACACGATAGCATGTCAAGCGAAACAACTTCCAGCGAGAAGCAAGAGTGTTATTCAGCATGAGCAAAGGCGTACTTCTGGACTTATCGCGTTGTACTCTTTTCCCTTCGTCAAGGTTTTGTCCCACTGGGTTTTCCTTGTCAAGGTTTTAGCGAGGCAACATATGCGAGTCTAACTCTGTTCTAAGTATTCTTAATATTGCACCCTTTTTCCTTAGATCGGGTTTTGTCCCATTGGGTTTTACTTGCTAGGTTTTAATGAGGCAATTGCCTTAGACACAATGGTCATCGACTCGAGAAGAAATACATTTGAAGCTAAAAGAGAAGTCACCTACCACGACCTACTCCGACAAAGAAGCTTTCCAAGACTCGAGACGTTATACTCTTTATCTTTTCAAGGTTTTGTCCCACCGGGTTTTTTCCCTTGTCAAAGTTTTTAGTGAAGCAATACATGCATTTGAAGAACTACATTCAAAGCACTGTATCTGAAGCACTGTGTATTTTTGTTATTGAACCGCATAAGGGGGAGTGTTATAGGGCCTAAGGCCCATGGATGTGCGGTCCATATAGTTACTTAGGGTTTCCCCTTCCCTGTATATAAATGAACCTATGTAATACTATTACAGTTGCTGATCTAAAAAGATTACCCCTAATTATCACGGAACTTTTTGGAGGGTTTTCTGTGCACGTTTCCCGAGGTGGGGAAAGCGAGGTTTTGGCACATATTTCGAGGTGGAACCTCGGGAGAAAGATTGGAGCTTTGCATAAGGGAGTTTTTATGATTTCTAGCACTTTCATTGTGTTTTCTTTTGCTTTCAAAAACAACATGAGTAGCTAAATTTCTTTTTATTGGTTGAGGATGTAGTCTTAAATTGCAAAACATGTTATTTGATTAATTATGGAATTGAAAACTTATTCTTTTCATCATCGATATTATTCTACTATGTGGTTGAGTGTATGATTGATGTATTACACTAAGGTTGAATGTCTTTTGATTCAAGTGGCCAATTGAGTTAGATTATGTTTATACCTATTGCTAGAATTAGGTTTGGAGATACGAAATAGTTGAAGAACCTATTCATAAGTAGCACGATATGATTATTGAGGTGGTGATAGCTTCGAGAGTCATATGTAGGATATTACCTTTGTTGAATGAACCATTCATGGTGGTTCATTGCATTGATTAGCCTATTTCACAAAACTTAATGCTCTTAGAGAGTTGAACTCGATTACTCGATGTGTCGAGTTATTCTCTACGTAGTATTCACACATTCATCGTTATGGTGTGTGATGACATTAGGAAATTTCGGAATATTTTCGCGATGATGTATTCTAGGGATTTTGATGATGATAAAATTAGTCGATATTCCATATATTATTCATATGCATGTTAAGCAATTTAAGATGAACCCTTAACCAATATTCTCCACTCTTGATTACTTTCAATTATTCTTTGCGTCTTATTTACTTGCTTTTATTTTATTTTACTTTTAGTTTAAAACAACAAACATCCCCCCCCCCCCCCCGCCCAGGTTACTCTAGGATTCAAACATTAGAATAACAACCATTACCTCCTGTGGACGAACCTGTTCTTACCTCTATACTATATTATATATATTGTGAAGGTTTAGGACTTAAATATATTTGTGTGATTCGACACGCATCACCAGACATCGAGTTGATGTTGATATTCTATAATTTCTTTAACAGGAAGTGGTTTTTATTTGTGAAGGTTTTCTATTTTACAATTCAGATCTTCAATGTTGGTGAAAATGTTTCCGAAAACTTTCTTATTCCAGTTTTTTAGGACATGAGCTAAACTGACTAACTTGTCTTCAAACCTAAATGCCACAGATCCTGAAGAATTATCTATCCAGTTATTCTGCACTGTATTTTTAAAATCCTCATGGTCTATCCATGGTCTCACCAATCTAAAGGGTCTATTGATTTTTTTAGATCGGTTTACAGACAAGCATGATTGGAGTGTGGTCTGAGCCCACTCTGACCAAGTGCTTGACTATAGCATCAGGGTAAATTCTAATCCAAGAAGTTTAAACAAGAATTCTATCAATTCTTTCTTTTATATTCTCGTTGCCTTCTCTATTATTTGACCAGGTAAAAGGGATTCCCTGATACCTAAGATCAATAAGTCATAAATTCTGGATACAGTCATGAATGTACTTAGTAGCACTAGAGGTACATTCATTTCCACCCTGCTTATGGACATGAAGTATGAAATTTAAGTCACCAACAATAATCCATGGATGATTGTTGTTTAGACCAAATGAGTTTATCTTATCCCATTTATCATATTTAAGTGGTGGTGACAAAGCACCATACATGCAAATAAGATTCCAATGGTTATCAAAGTTATCTACGACTTCAAAA
Organism: Papaver nudicaule; assembly: GCA_023529015.1. Classification (NCBI taxonomy): domain Eukaryota; kingdom Viridiplantae; phylum Streptophyta; class Magnoliopsida; order Ranunculales; family Papaveraceae; genus Papaver; species Papaver nudicaule. Next base: position 27,106 of record JAJJMA010319785.1, read on the forward strand.
AAACAAAGGTTATGAAAATAATAGAAACAGGAAACCTTAATATTGTCATGCCATGCAATCAAAAGACCTCCTGATTGACATATCTTAGGGATCATAAACCATTCACTAAACTTATGCTTCCTATCCAGCCTCTCCATATTCTCTAATTTTGCTTTTGTTTCTGCCAAGAACATCATATCTGGATTATGCTTTTTCAGAAGATGTTTAAGGTGGTTTTGGGTTAAAGGGGGTCCAATCCCTTGAACGTTCCAAGATAGTAGCTTCATGTCATACTTCAACAATAAAAAATATAGGCAAACAGAAGTATATTTAAGACAACTAAGCTGAACTATAAGATAAGAAAGCAGACAGGTCAATTTCAAAATAGTAATTAGACTTAAGCTAAGTCACTTCTTAAAGTAACTAGTGTAAAGAACAAAACCTAAAAGATTCACTACAATAAGGATGTTGTGGGAAACTGATTCAGAGAATGTAAGAGCATACGAAAGAAGAGAGTAAATTATAGCAGGATGATTGACAGATGGTAAAGGATAAAACTGAGAGACTATATTAGTAAAAGAAAAACTTATGTAGAAACAGGCACAGACAAAGTAAATAAAATAAACAAGAATATTCGAGAAGATTTTAAAGATGGGAAATCTAACCTGATTGGTGATGTCAGCCAAGGTCTCAGCATCAACAGGTGCATTAGCAACAACATCATTTTCCTGGTCAGTTATGATAGGTGCATGTTCAATTGGCCCAGAACCATCGATCTTTTCAACCGACACATCAACATTCTCCATATCAACTTCTGCCACACTTCCACCAGCAGTATATTCATCAAGCACCTGAGCCCAGATCCACTTGTTGTCAAGGGGAACACGACCATCATCATCTACAAAACTTGCTATTTAGTGGAGAGCTGCAGTAATTTCTTTGTTATAGTCATCCATCTCATTCTGGGTGTTTTCAGTAACCCTTTGTCTTTTGTTCCTCAGAGCTCCCCTGGTAGAGGATTCTGAAAGGTCACTGACGAAACCTTTAATTGTTAGAGGAGTGTTTGGAGGGTCCTTTTCACCAACTTCAACAACCACCTCATTCCTTTCAACTACTACAATCTGATTATCAGCATTGTTATTGACTTGAGCCACTACTTCCTAAACCCTTTGTGTTTCAGCAGGAGCAACTTCATTAACATCTTCTTCATTAAAAGGATCCACACCCCTCAAAGAGAGCACTGAAACATTGTTCCAGGCCATATTAGCCATCATCCCACAGTATTGTTGAGAGTGGTGCAGAACATAACACCCTCTGCAAGTGCAAGAAGGAAAACCCAAGTAGTATAGAGCAAACCTCACAATTTCACCATCTTCAAGAGTAAGCTTCACCTTCCTGCAAAACGACATAGAGATAGGCAATTTGAATCTAGCCTTCACCACCCCAGTTTGATCTCTATTGTAAATAGTTTGGACTTCCCTTGCCTCAGAAGCAACCATGTACGATATGTTGTCTCTATCTAGATCAGCTCTCAACCTAAACTCCACATAAAACAATTCATACTGAAACACCACCTGATTGACATTCATATTGAAATCCCAGGGCGCATAAGGCATAATAAGAAACCCCCAACAGAGTGAGGCCTTCCTCTTAAAATTCTTTGATAGATTTGCCTGGATTGAATCCTGAAAATAAAAATGTTTCTTCTGCTAGTATTGATGATAACAACTTCATGATTCACTCCCCAAATTCTCCTAAGATGGTACATAAGTGTCCCCCTGTTGATATCAATATCTTCTATGCATACAAGACCTATTAAGGCACAACAATCCTCATTTTTCTTCCCCTTAATAGATACATGCTTAGTAGAATATTCAGAGAGAGAGGCTTTCAAATTGAACTGATCAGGTAGGTTTCTTAGAGAAGATTGAGAGGCCATTGGTATTGTGTATGACCTAACTGATTGATTTGTATTCAAGGTTGTTGTAATTGTTTGAAGTGTTAAAAGAAATCTTATATAATAGTTTAAGAGAAGAATAATGGGTTTAGAGGAATTGTTACAAGTGTTGATCATTTGATTATAAAAAAGCACATATGGATAGTATATTAGACTAAGCTTGGCCCCATAATTGCAAAGAGACTAACAAATTTGACCAGCAGGTTTTGTGTACTAAGCATGGTATATTTGGCAGAGAAGACCAACATGAAACCAAAGAGAAACTAACTTGATCAGAGGGGAATCTTCAGTAATTGGTTGAGGCAAAACCAGTCTTAGACGCCAAAGAGCCAAAGAACGATGCAGTTGTTGATGCCAATGACCAGAACAATCACGCGCTGCTACTTATGCTCTGCTGAGCTATCAACCCTAGCACCTACCAACCAGGGTATAAGCGAGAAGGGATAAAAATCCTGTAAAAAACAAAGGAATTAAGAATTAGGGAATATCAAACGACTAATTAAAAATTCATACAGGGATTAGAAAAATCTGTAAAGCAGATTCAAAGGAGACAAGGCGACAATAGTTATAGGGAAACTAAGATTTCATGTCAGAAATCGAAAATCTAACAGAAATAAGGATAAAGAGGTTGAAGATCGAGGAAAGAAAAGACGCAGAGAAAACTAGGGTATAATCATGAATGACGATAGACTAGGGATTAATACTGAAAATAAAATCAAAAGAATCGGGATAAAGAAAAGAGGATGATTTTATGAAGAAACAAAAGAAATTAGAAAAAAAAAATCGAGCAGATCTAGGGAAAGAAATTTTGGTTTTGCAGGATTTTAGTGAATCGTGAAGAAGACTGAGTTAATCGCCCGATCCTTAGAGCTTGGACCCCCCTCTTATCCCCATCCTTGTCGTATTTTCTTATTGAGAAGACTCTTTATTTCATATCCCCATGGAAATAATTCAAAAGAGCACCAATTATCAAGAGTAAACTTTGCAATATAAAGAAAATTATGCTTAATATGAGGTACATGTAAAACATCAACAAGAACAAAAGTACTAGTACTAGAAGGAGGATGTAAAGTACTAGAACCTTTTAAAGAGATTGGTAATAACTTACCATCACCAACCATGACTCTCCCATCTCCAAAATATTTCTCAGTCTCATGTAGGGTTCCTGCATCATTAGTCATGTGGCTAGTAGCACCTGAGTCAGGTATCCAAACTGGACCCGAAGGACTAACACTCCACTTACCAGAAGGTTCATGTTGAGAGCTGTGACCACTGAAATATTGACTAGCAGAGAAAGCAGTTTCTTCAGCGGTAAGCCATGGATTAAAACCAGGAACAACATCAGTACCAATGAAAGACTTCTGAGAAGTAGTAGTAACAATTGGCAGAATATCTGTATCTACACCTAGCTGCAAAATGGCCTAATCTGTTGCATATCTGACAAGTAATGATGTTGTAATCAATCTTTTGTCTAGGAATATTGTTGAATTCTCCTTTAACAAATTAATGAGAAGCAGAAGGTTTGGATGCAGAGCTAGGTTGATGAAATGCAGGTTTCTTTGAATTGTGATGATTGGATTGTGTAAAGTTCTTGGCATAAAAAGTTGAGTTTGATGGATCTGTAGTGAGAGGTGAATAAGATTCTGACTCTTGTTAATCTCTGAGCCACTGCTCATGATGTAATAGCCTAGATCTTAACTCACAAAAAGGAATTGGTTTCTTTTTGTTCTTGTAGATGGTGAAAAATGAAAGATGGATAAAAATGTAAAACGACTCTCTAATTATGCCTTGCCAAGAGGCAATTGCCTACTCAGGCGCATCTCTATAGCTCATAATACAACCTGTTTTGCAAGCTGAATATGCTCTCCATGAGTTCTCTCTTATAACTCCCGGTGGAGAGAATAATATCATAGTGCAATGCTGAATAACCCCACCAACTCATAAAACCACCAATTTACTTCATGTCGACATCGCCTCGAATTCTCGACATCAGAACTAAATTGCTCACTGGTACCATGGTGGAGAGTTAACAGAGACGCATCCTCATGGATTTGGTCTTAAAATATGACTCGATACCTGAGTCTCAATGAAAACCTCAGAAACAACGCGGCTCTAGGCCTGTCCAGATCTCTCTGAGAAGTATACACCAGCCTAACACACTTAGGCATGCCACAATCTAACACAGAATGACCTAATATACCATGGATAAGCATGCCATGACCTAAAATACGCCATATCCCGAGTGCACAAACATGTCATAGTCGAAGTGGCGTGGCCTAAATGCGTCACAAAAGATTGGCCTTGGCCTCAAAACCATGGCGCCATTACTCATGGCGCCACAAAAGGTTGGCATTGGCCAATGACCAAGGCCGTGGCGCCACAAGAGATTGGCCAAGGCCATGGCGTCATAAAAGATTGGTCTTGGCGTATGGCTAAGGCCGTGGCCGCAAGTCTATGGTGCCATACTCATGGCGCTATGAATTCTTAGCCTTGGCCAATGGCCAAGGGTGTTGCTATAAGACCATGGCACGCACCCATGGCGCCCCATCCATGTTGTCCATAGAGCCATAGCTATGCAACTTGTTTAACTCAACACAACCATGCAATATCTGCATACTACACGAGATATCAAAACATCACACAGGGGGATAACTTTTGGGGTATTGGTCTGGCGGTCTACGGTATTTAGAAATAAACTGATAGAGATGATGGACAGTTACAAGAAGGTGGTGCTGAGTGGACACGTTCTAC